>JAUEJL010071051.1:0-16598 GCA_032274825.1 Drosophyllum lusitanicum | reverse complement strand
CACAACCTCTTGTCTTGATAGCTCTAACTTAGACTTACAAAAGAGCTCTAAGTATGCTATGTAGTGTATGTATTTTTATAAATTGGCAAAAAGGTTCATACAAGAGAAACTTCATGGGTTTATAAAGGCTGAGAAGCAGATCTAGGGACGACCAACCAAAAAGGTCCAATAAGATTAAAGTGTCACTTTGACTTCTGCCTTCACGGGCTCTCACGAGCCGTGAAAGAAGTCATGAACGCGGCACCCCCACGATTCCTTACCCGGCTCATGAAGCACCGTGAAGGGCTTCACGTCACGACCCGTGAGGGCCCGTGAAGGTCAACATAAACCCTAATTGAGTAATTTGATTCTCTTGACTTATGTTGTCGGATTCAACGCTTGGCGTGTGGCCCAATAGGCTCGTATCTCTTTGGTAGTGATTCCAATATACGTGTATCAGTGGGCATATAACCAACATAATCAGCATCTATAGATGGAGATACCGATGATCACGCATATCAAGAACAAACTTCTGGTGAAGTTGCATACTGGGAATGTGATATAGAAAACAACTTTGGTCTACATAACAAAAAGAAAGCAGATAATGTGGAGGTATGATATACTTGACTTAATATGGCTTAGATAGTAGCAATATATTCAAATATATTCGTTATACATCTAACATTTGGATGTGAACATTGAAGATTAGGAGTACGTATTGTTAATGCAAGAAAAGATGATAGTGTTTGATGACTATCTTGAAGAAGTAGACATGATGATAAGTGAGTCAATGCAAAAATTCCTGAGTAATGAGAGCTTGAAAATTTTGAAGGAGGAGAGGATCAGGAAATATGGGGGACAACAAAAAATAGATGATGGAACGTCTGATGGACGTAGGCATAAGAAGACTAATGACATGAACATCAAAAGCCAAGCCATAACACCAAGCCAAGCAATCAATGAGGCTGATAGAGATAAGTTTTGCACCCCACTAATCAGAGAGATTGAGCAACAACAGGATCGGTTAAGCAAGTGTAGTGTGGAAAAATTGAAAGTTAATGAATCTTTTGATACAAGTAATGCACCATCATTTAGTTTGCAAATGCCACAACTAAATGATGAACCTGAAGCAGTGAAAAAGAAATTCAAATACCACAAGACAGCCAGTGCGTGAAAACCATTGAAGCAATAGTAGAAGAGTTTGAAAAGAGAGAAGAAAAATCACTTTCTGCTTAAAAGGAAGTTCCCAAAGCACCTCCGCATCAACGGCCAAAACGAAAGGTCGTAGCATTTGAATATCTAGTTTGTCCATATGTCAGAAAAAGTGTGTCAATCTCAATAGGCAACACGGTGTCTGAAAAGCATATCTCAGACTGCATGTTCTCTGCAACGTTACCAATAGAGTATGTTACCCCCTTTGAACAATTAAATATTCTTTAAAGATAGACACAAAAATAAATATTAACCAACATCATTTAATAGCGACATCCTCTTCAAGCACAAATCCACGCAAGCTACAAGAGTCGAGATAGAGAGTCTGCAAAGGCAACAAGTAATTCTTTCGGGAATTATTAGTGTTTGGTGTTGCCTACTGAATGATGAAGAAAAGAAAAGAGACAAATCAAAATGCGGACATTTGTTTTGTTGTAAAAGTAAAACCTAATTAACACAAAACATTTAAACACAAACAAAAACACATTATAATGTACTAAATAATATGTGATTGAAAATTTTGTCAAAATGCAGGATGGAACCCTCTTTGATAAAAAGTTAGATGTACGTAGCCAACTTTAGAAGTTCAATGACGACATCCAAAGAACAATCACAGATAGTTGGGCAAATGATATCAAACCAATAGATTTGGTTAACTAAAATAAATAATTTTTAAAAATGCATTTATATTAAAACATAAAAAAGTCTTTCAATAAAGAAATACAATTTTTAATTGTAAAAAATACATTTTTTCAGGTTTTCTTCCCATTAGAACCGGAAATCACTACTATGTGATATGTTTTGACCTGAGAAATGCACACATGCACATCTTGGACAACAAGAGAGTCGCACCAGAAGAGATGTACATATATGGCGATGTACCATTAATCTTGGTAAGCATACAAAAAAAGTATCAAAAATCAGAAATTTATATATTCACATTATATCTATAAGTTAACATCACATACTACAAAACTTCAGGCAAATGTTTTTGGGAATTACTTGATGAACAAGAATCATCCAACTTCGTTGCAAACAAGTGTTGTAAGGCCATAACAAATAAATTTCCATTGGAGAACAAGACAAAACATCACTGATGGTGGGGTGTTTGCAATGCGGTTAATGGAGACATACAAGGGGACAGGGCACACAGATTGCACGAGCGGATTTACAAAAGAAGGAGATGAACAAAGAAAGCAACTACATGAACTGAAAATCAAATACCTTGTCAAGATATTGCTTTCAACGGACAATGAGATGATAGAAAACTAAAGCAGGAGGTGCATGAATACAACCAACTACCTGGGTTTGAGAAGGAGAAATGAAAGAAAAGTTCAATCACAAAAATCTCAGATAGAGTGGCAACCATGTGGAAAAACTTCAAGTAAATGGTGTTGGTTTGAAAACTATCAAACTTTAAAATCTGCTACGAACATATGGATTCTATGGTGGTTGAATTTGGTGTAGCTTAAATTAGTCTCAAACATTTATCTTGTGAAATAAACGTTTATATTATTCTACAGAATATTCATTGGTGCAATTTCATGAGAAGCATAACCATATTCTTGTTATGGTTTTATTTCAGGTGGTATCATATCCTTGTTTTAGTGACAAACACCTAAAACGACTAAATTTTGTTGCTTTCCTTATATTGCTTTATGAGATTATATATGTACAATAAAAAACAAAGGAATTTGAATTGTCAGTGAGGTTAGTAAATAGCCTTGACAAGATAATGTTACACTAATAACATAAAATCTGCTGAGACACCTTCAAATGTATGATGCATATATGCACAGATGCACACATGTAATAAAAAAAACAAACATCATTTAACAACCATATATCAAGAATAAAAAACAATAAACACCAATTAAACTTTAACTATTGTTCACAAACATTAAAAGAAAAAGTAAATCATCAAACAAAATCTTACACAATAAAATGATGCGTAAAAATAAAAAAACATATCATCCTTCCATAATTTGTTTCCCCTTGCTATTTTTACCAACACCACATGAAGAACACTTTAACTGCTGACAGAACATTAAATTATATATGTACAAAAAAAACAAAAGAATTTGAATTGTCATTGAGGTTACTAAATAGCCTTGACAAGATAATGTGACACTAATAACATAAAAGTTGTTGGGACACCTTCACATGTATGATGCACATATGCACAGATGCACACATGTAATAAAAAAATAAACATGATTTAACAACCATATATCAAGAATAAAAAACAATAAACATCCATTAAACATTAACTATTGTTCACAAACATTACAAAGAAAAAGTAAATCATTAAACAAAAGCTTACACAATAAAATGATGCGTAAAAATAAAAAAACATACCACCCCTCCATAATCTGTTTCCCATTGCTATTTTTACCAATACCACATGAAGAACACATTAACTGCTGACAGAACATTAAATTATATATGTACCCAAAAAAAGGAATTTGAATTGTCATTGAGATTAGTAAATAGCCTTGACAAGATAATGTTACACTAATAACATAAAAGCTGCTAGGACACCTTCAAATGTATGATGCACATATGCACACATGTAATAAAAAAAACAAACATGATTTAACAACCCTATATAAAGAATAAAAAACAATAAACACCCATTAAATATTAACTATTGTTCACAAACATTAAAAAGAGAAAGTAAATCATCAAACAAAAGCTTACACAATAAAATGATGCGTAAAAATAAAAAAAACATATCATCCCTCCATAATATGTTTCCCCTTGCTATTTTTACCAACACCACATGAAGAAGACCCCTCTTCGAGGTCCTTTTTTTTCTGGGGCAATTCGTTGAATCATGATCTCGTACATGCTTGTTACAATGAAAGCACTTCTGTGGCGGCTTCTCATATTGTTCTTTTGTAAGTTCAACCTTAGACTTAAGCCGCTTAGAAGACCCAGAACCTTTATTCCGGGTCCTTTTAGGCACGTGAATGCTGACCTCTTTTGGCTCACATACACCCAACATCGAAGAAATCATCAAACCCTTGTCAGAAACTCCATTCCCACAAACCGAAACATCAACTTCACCTACCAAAACTTTTTGCTTATCATGAAAAATCTGAAGCTGTTCAAAATTGTTAACAAGTTTGTTGATGCAACCCTCCACGCAACTATAAACACTGCGAACAAGAGCATCAACTTCGTTACCATACGACGAACCATTTGCAAGATACAGTTTACGACGGGGGGAAATAGCATCCTTTGCCCATAGCGGATGAACATAATTTCTGGGAAACTTATTAATCCTCATCATCCGCAACACAAGAAAATTATGTCTATACAACAATCCATAACACTCATATCTTTTTCAACAACATGATAACACCTCGTCACCTTGTTTGAAAATAATCTATAAAAAAAACAAATGAACAAAAATAAACAATAAATACAACTATAAACTATTTTTAAATAATTACCTCATACAAAAATTCTGGACAATTAAAAGTATTCCCATCTCTCTCCGATGAACCAGTAATGAAACATTTGCATACATCTTCAATATGAGTAATATTAACAGAAAAACAATAAAGAAGTGCAGTATGGATTTCTTCTTACACATCAAAAAATATTGTCCTTGTGAACAACCGAGAGGTATCAACCTCAATTTCAAAATCAGTTTTCATGCCTGGAACAGTATATCTCGAATCATGATCATTTTTCTCATGATTATACCGTTGTGCATCCATCGTAGAATCAAAGTGACTAAGAAACTCCACAAGAGTAAGGTTCGAATTAGTAAGCGAACCAAAGAAATGGTTTTCACTTCTAGAACTGGAGGTCGTCCGCATCAAACCAGATAAAGGCTTATCAATATAAAATGCAGGAATCCAATCATAATGCATAGCATACATGTCTGACAACCATCTGTTATTTAGAAGATTAAAATCATTTATTACTCCAACCCACCGAGCCTCAAAATCCTTAGCTCAAATACGACCATTCCAAACAATATCACACAATCTTCTCTTGAATCTATTATCCCTAGATAGAATAGGACCAACCTGAATACAAAACCAATTAAACAAATAAAAACACATAATATGCCACATAGAATAAGAAAATATTAAAACAATGGATTTGACAAAAACCAAAATATATTAAACAGTTGTAACAAAAAACCTTTGCAGTAAGTTTCTGCATAATATGCCACATGCATAACCGGTGCCGTGACTTAGGAAAAACCTGAGCAATTGCCTGCTTCATAGCGGGATCTTGGTCCATCACAACAATTAAAGGTAACCAAACATATGACACAATGTTCTCCTTAGCAAGCAACCCAGCACCAAAAGTAACACAATTATTGTGGTTATCAATGCCAATGAAAGGAACAAAAACCATCTTGTATCTAAAATTCAAGAACAAACAACATTTAACACAACAAAAACAAATAGTTACCACTACAAAAAGTACAAGCAAAAAAAAATATTTTATAAAACAACAAATCCTTAAAAGACAATTACATGATAAACCTAAAAGTGGCATCAAAAGATACCACATCACCAAAAACATCAAAATTCTTCTTCGCATCATTATCAGCCCAGAATAACGGAATTAACATGTGTAAAATAATCAAAAAAGAACCCTGGACAAAAATTCTTCCTACTCAGTAGCTTTTCCACAACCATTTGTGCATCACGCTCCCCGATAAATAAATTTACGTCCATCCTGAAGTTTTTAAAATCAACCGACGTAGCACCAACATTCCCAAAACCACCATATATCTGCTTCATTAGCTTGAAACTACGGACATGACCCATATTAGAAAAAGAAACATTGTGAATAAACTTTTTCTTAGAATACGTTAATTGACGGTAAGCCTTCAGAAATTGCACATCATTCCTACTAACAAGACTATGGTTATGCTTCTCATGAAATTCAATAACGTTAACAACGTTTGGAGATAAATAGTGGAGCCTCAATAATGCGGGACAACCAATTCTACACGAGGATCTTTTCCTCCTCTCAATTTTGTTAGGATCAGGTTTTTTAGTAGATTTATGTCCTCTATTACAAAAAAAAAATTTGATTGAATCACCATATGCACGATTATAACCACCACCCTTACTAACTTCAAAACCACCTCTTTGAGCATATGACCTATATGCTTCCCAGGCAATATCTAAAAAAGAATACTCGAAACCAACAACCGGCTTGACATCAACATCGGGAATCCAATACTTCGTGCCCCTAGGAGTAAACTCTTCAATTTCAATAGACAAATCACTATCATTTATCGGATCTATTATAAAGAAACAGAACATAAAGTAAACAAAACAACATTAAATCCACATTAAAACAAACAATTCTCGCATAGCAAAAAATGTATAAAACAGTCGCAGTTTTACCATAAAAAATCAAGTAACTCCAACCATGCAACGAAACTGTAAACCACATGAACAGACATACTAACCATGCAAATCATCGTGAGAGTCATATGGAGACAACAAACCAGTAGGAGTTTTTTCACTAGAATCTGCATCACAAAACAACACTAGGCACACAAAAAAAAAATTAAACAAAACACACACATTAGTGAAAAAGATAAAAAAAATGAGAACAACTTAATATACAACCTTAACATTAAATCCACATTAAAACAAACAATTCTCGTATAGCAAAAAATGTATAAAACAGTCGCAGTTTTACCATAAAAAATATCAAGTAACTCCAACCATGCAACGAAACTGTAAACCACATGAACAAACATACTAACCATGCAAATCATCGTGAGAGTCGTATGGAGACAACAAACCAGTAGGAGTTTTTTCACTAGAATCTGCATCACAAAACAACACTAGGCACACAAAAAAAATTAAACAAAACACACACATTATCGAAAAAGATAAAAAATGAGAACAGCTTAATATACAACCTTCATCGGCCATCCTCAAAAAAAGCCATAAAACACAACCACAAAGACTACAAACATAAAACAAATAACAAAAACTTCATACCAGAACTGCCGATGAAACACACGACTAAGAATACCAAAAAACATGGAATACAGTTACCAACACTCATGATCTACGATTTTAAAAAAAAAACCAAAATGTCAAACATACCCTTGAACCAAAAAGTACACGTGGCACTCTAAGAATTCTACTTACTTTTTTTATCTTAAGATTCTTTCTATTTGAACCCAACTCTTACTAGATATACATTAATTTATGCATTTATGTAACCTTAAATACTTGTATTTGGATATATATATATATATTGAAAATTTCATTTGAGAACCGTTTTTATTACGAGAATCGCGAGAACCAATCTTAGCCGTCCAATTCCCCCTTCTTCAATTGGATAACCCATGAATTCCTTACATGCACCTTGCCACACTCAATCCTCCCACGCTCTTTATCTATGAATTCCATTATCCAAAATGAACAACTAAGACTAGTTCTCGCAATAAAATTGGTTCTCAAATGAACCCTCCCATATATATATATAGATCGAGTTTGAAAGGAAAAATCAATTTACGAGGAATTTACAAGAGATTTGTAGCTCTCGAAAATGCGTTGGAAATTTTTTGCTAATTCGTTAAGATTTACTTCCTCGGATATACCTTAGAAATTTTTGCGAGAAATTTCCAAGTGCATTATCTTTCTTGAAAATATCTTGGAAATCTCTCTCTAGATTATATATCATATAGTTTATTTCCTCGGAAATCTTATAAAGGGATTTTTCGGCCTCGGAAATTTATCGAAAACCTCTAGGTAGCTTTCATGAACTCAAATTTGTCGTATCACAGGGAATTATTGCTCTCAGAAATGTCTCGAAATTCCCGTTATTTTCTAATAGTGATTACAAGATAGTAAATACGTACGATACAAACTATATTAAACACCATAAAATATATTTGTAACACCCTTTGAAATCATCCATTACTTAACACATAACTTTGAGCATTTTCTCATTTAAAATCTTTCCCTTTATTTTGTCTTCTCTCTCTCTCTTTAATCTATTCTAAAAGCATAGCTTTTATGCATACCGATCAAATTTTCTTTTTTATCTCTTTTTTGTCATTCCCAAAAGGCAAAGACATTATATATATGTACTTAATTTTCTTGATCTTTTCTATTTTCTATTCAGTAACATTATCCACCTCATGATGTTAACTTTATGTATATCTACTAGGTCACTTTTGAGTCATAGTTTTAGTAAATATCAGTATTGATTATTGAATAGTACACACTATATTGCTGTTATATGCATATATTCTTTCTGTAGCATATATAGCGCAACTGTGGCACTGAGCCATGAAAATCTCACAATGATTGCCTAGCTTTAATTTGGTTATTGATTTGGTTGGCAGTGGGAGTTTGGTCAAAACCCAACTCATTTCTTATCAAAGTGATTAGATTTCAAAATTTCAATGAAATATCATTAGATTTTTATTCAAACACCATAATCTGTTTTATTTATAGTTGTGATCAAGGAATGTACACATACCAACTAGAGAAATTCATTGTTATCAGTTTTAGTACAAGGTTTAAATTTATAAAGTGATCTATTTATGAAGGACTATAGGAACCAGACATAAATTTCCATACCCCTAACCGACACACTTGTGGCGTCGTTAAACTTCCACTATACCGACGGTGAACAAGTATTTTCGAGCAATCTGCAGACTTCACAACTTAACTAGATTATACATATTTTGTGTATGCATGTAAAATTGATAGGTTTTAGGTATAAATGACATTCTATGAATTTTCCATTGGTATAGGCTATAGCTAGGAGAATGGATGCTAATCATTCATAAAAGCTAGTTATCAACTTTAGTTTATGGATTCTCCACCATGCAAAAAAGAACCATCTTCCCTTTCAATTCTTTTACTTTAATGGGACCCAATACACCAATCACATAATGGGAACTCTTAAAAGTATATGTGTTTATGTTAGTGCATAAATGCATTATAGATTCATCCTTTTGGGTGACTATCATTTAAAAGATCAACAGCTTGCATGTACAATTACATATGCTGATCTAAAATGATTGGTTGAGTAGTTAACTAACTCTTTGATATATTACTACAACAACAATATACACTCTCTTTTAACATACAATGATGAGGTAAGATTTTGACAGTGATACTTCTATCCGTAGATTGAAAAACTGAAACAACTTGTAATATATATGTATATAAGACACCAAAAAGAAAAAGCTGTTACAAAATCTATATAGTACTTACTACTACTACAAAGAGGGTAAGTTGATATCTACAATGAGTACTTTTTCTCATGAAGGCAACAAAACCGTTAGATATATATTCTATGCTACATATTGTCTCCAAGCCCGGCCACCAAGTTATTCATGTGATCTTACATTCACTTCAAAAGTTCTTTAGTCTTGTTTGATGACTTGCAAGGCTCGAATTTGCAAGGGTCAGCCTCGATCAACAACTGAACAACCTCGTTCATGTTAGGACGAAGGGTAGCTGTCTTGCAAGTACAACGAATCGCAATGCGAAGAACCTTAATTATCTCATTATTGAAGTATCCAGAAAGTCTCTTGTCCAAAGCCTCCAATGCTCCTTCTTTTGTCTCCACTTTTGTTGAAACCCAATATATGATGTTCTTGTTTTCTCCAAACTCCACCTCCACAGGCTTTTTTCCGGTTATTAGTTCCATTAGAACTACCCCGAAACTATAGACATCGCACTTTGTTGTTGCTTTGGATGAGTATGCATACTCTATATACATTAAACATCAAATAAAATAAAAGAAATTACATCAAATTTGTGGTGCAAATGGATTGAGTAAGAAATTAAAACAAAAGGAGATGCCAAGTTCAACCCATATGTTATGTTTTATCTCGAAGCGGTTAAATGAAAAGCATTAACAAAAAGGAAACAAGTCAAATGGGTGTATCTTAAATACATTAAACATCCTAAATCATTTCATTCAAAACTTTAGACTCTTTTTGGTGCAAGTATATTTTTCTGTAATCAAAATTGACAAAACAATTGTGTACGAATTCGGATAAAAAGTTTTTAGCAAAATTTTGCCCATTCCCAACCTGTCCACTTTGGCACCTCTATGTTTAAGTTTCTTTGAAGTGCAAGTACCTGGTGCTAAGTACCCATAGGAGCCAGCAACAACAGTTGTGGTGGAGTCTTTCCCTCTAGCCCTTAAAACTTTTGCTATGCCAAAGTCTGCAACTTTTGGTAGAAAATTTCTGTCCAAGAGGATATTGGTAGACTTGATGTCTCTATGAATGATGGGTGGCATCAGATCATGGTGAAGATAGGCTAAACCTTGAGCTACACCAAGTGCAATCTGATGTCGAGTCGGCCAATCCAAAAGACATTTACCTGTGTGAAGTGCATCCCAAAGATTTCCATTTGGCATGTATTCATAAACTAACAATTTACAATCCAAACTCGAAAAGTAGCAATACAATTTCACTATATTCTTATGCCTTATGTTTCCCAATGTCTCCACTTCAGTTTTCAACTCATTGTTCATAATCTCCTGATCATCCGAATACTCATCTTTCTTCTTCTGACTCCATAACCGCTTAACTGCAACAACCTCCCCGTTACTAAGATCGATCTTGTATACAGTTCCCGACCCTCCATGTCCTACGACATTCTTATCGATCATCGCCTCCACAATTTCCTCCTGATCGAAACTTATTCGGTGGAAACTTTTCACATTGTATGAAAAATACGAAGACGACCATGTTTCTTCGTTTCTTAACACATCTCTCTCTTTACTAAACCAACGTCTTAGAAACAAAACACAGCCGACGACAACTATCCCAACCGAAACAATAATAACCCAAATGTAATCAACTTTCTTCCGATTGTATGCTTCTGAACAGATTGAGAAATTTTGATATGATAAATTTGGGTATTCAGAAATACAAAGTTTTGGGTTGCCTAAAAAACTTTCTAACTGTCCTCCTTTGATAAAAGAATCAGGAATTGGGCCAGAAAGTTGATTATTTGAAAAGTTCATAGAATTTGGAAGCAAATCACAAAGGCTTTCTGGGACAGAACCAGTCAACAGATTTCTTGACAAATCAAGAACATTTAAAGATTTTAAAAAAGAAAGTGAACTTGGGATAAAAGAAGTAAGCTGATTTCCTTGTAACAACAAAAGATTAAGCCTTCTCAAATCACCAATTTCTGAAGGTATTGACCCAGAAAGTTGATTATTACTAAGATCAATCTTCACAAGATTAGAAAGCTTTGAGATTTCAAAAGGTATAACTCCAGAAATTGAGTTATTTTGTAACAACAATTCTGATAAGTTTCTTGAATTCCCAATTGCTTTTGATATCGAACCCGTGAAGAAATTATAACTCAGATCAATAATCGAAACTGACGGGAGGCCAAGAACACCTTCGGGTATGTTTCCAGACAACCGATTCGAACTAACTCGAAACCGAATTAACGACAAACATTTCGAATAACTTTCGTGCAAGACACCAGAAAACAGGTTGTCAAGTGCTAACAAGTAAACCAACTTACCTCCATTACAAATCTCCGGTGGCAATTCCCCTGTTAACTGATTTTCCGACAAGTCAAACAGAACAAGTGGTGAATATCTTCCAAGATTCCGGGGAACTTCACCGGTGAGAGAGTTTCTGTAAAGAGACAACATGGTCAAACTCGTTGACTCGCCAAGAACAGTTGGGATTTTACCTGTTAAACTGTTGTTGTAAAATTGCATTACTTTGAGATTTGGTAAACGACAAACGGATTCCGGTAAACTTCCCGTTAACTGATTAACGGATATGTCTATATCCGTCAGCTCCGTTAGGTTTCCAATTTCTTCAGGGATTTCACCGGAGAGTAGATTGTAGTAAAGCTCCAACTGTTGTAAGTTTTTCAACAACCCGATTTCTTTCGGAACCCGACCCACAAGATAATTGCCACTTAATTCAAGATCAATTAAAGATGTCATGTTTCCAATTGATTTGGGTATTGAACCACTTACCATGCAAGTGCTTAAAATCATGGATTTGAGTTTCGTCAACCGGAAAATATCATCCGGTAATCTCCAGCGGTTAAAACCACCGTTTTCATTAAAATTCATCACTTCAAGATTGGTTAGATTTATAAAAGAAACAGGGAATTCCCCTGTAAAAGAACAGGACGCCAGATCAAGCAGCCGGAGATTTGTCATCCGAGAAAAATCCGGCAACTTTCCGGTGAGACTTGTATGTGTCATGTTTAATTCTTCAAGCAATGAACAGTTGGTGATGGTATAAGGAAAGTAGCCATGAATATCATTATAACCAAGATTTAGTGTTTTCAGTTGTGGAAGATATGAACATATGTTTTCCGGGAACCGGCCAGATAAATTCTGGCTGGAAAGATTGATCTTTACCACGAACCCTTCGTCGTTACATGTTACGCCGGTGTAATTGCAGACGTTTTTTTCATTCCAGTCAGTATAAGAGTTGCCTGAAAGAGAAGCCTTTATAAGTGTGAAGAACTCTGCTTGCTTCAGTATGGTGTTGTCATAAGCACTTGAGAGTGAAAGGAGAAGCATAAGATATAAGATGAAAATATAGTGAAACCCCATTATTGAAATGGTGGTTTAGCTTGAAAAATAAAGGGGACAAAAATGAAAAACACAAAAGAGCTGCAAGTATAGTGGTTATGGTTGGTGATGCAGAAGACAAGGTAATGAAGAGAAGAGATATTTAAATGGAATGATTGGCTGAATCATTGGCAGTTGTACAAGTGTACTAGTGACTGGTATTTGGGCTTAGTAACTTTATGTCGAAATGGATTCCGGCCCATGTATATCGTGTTGAGCGTGCGTAAAGTAGTAGCAACCCGTTCAGTACTTCAGTAACTCTAGAAGGAATTTTAAATTTTATATGGAATTATAAAAACACATTAGTTCATGAATTTTGAGGTTTTTAAACTTATTCTTTTTATATATTTTTAAAAAGAATCATATAGTATAAGTTATTATTAACTTTCTATTCATGTGGGATGGGTTTTTACACTGTAAGAGTCAATGCACTTGCATATTAATTTGATAGCTAATGGTCCATACAAGCAAGTTTGCTTAAAGTGGCTTTATGTTATACCCTTCCACTATCTGTTGTGCAGAATAACATCAAATTCAAAAGAGAGTCCTTTTAATACAGATGCAGTGTTTTGTACAAGAACTGAATCAGATGCTTCCTAGCACTTGTGACTTGAATTGCATATCTAGTCCTCACAAGATATTCCTCGCGATATATAAAGATTTCATCAAGAGTTCTCGCTTGCAGATCTGTATTGGTCGATCAATTAAACTTTATGATGTATGTACGCTACATAACATTATTCTTCGTGAGACACATTCCTTAGAAACTGCAACTATTTTATTTTATAAACGACGTGTAAGCTTAATTAAGGATCAACTGGGTGCACCTACAATTTAAGCATCTCTATGATCTCATGATAAAATAAAATAAAGATGTATGATCTTAATCAAGTACCTCTAAGTTATCATAAACAACTCAATACCTTTGCATGCCCATGCAGTACATGCACATTCATATATTCTGTTCCCAATATATATATATTTGGACTTAACAGGGTTCTCATCTTTGGGTTATTAATACTGTTACAAGTATTGTATTTGTAAAGTATACAAGTTAATTTGTATGCATTATTTGCTTACAAGCATGTTGCCATTAACAACCTTTTGATAAACCTGATCCCATATGCTTTTGTCTGGCATAAAGTTTTCTTCAGCCATGAATTCACTTCTGATAAACACCTGATAACATGTTTTCTTTTCTTTTCTTTTTCTTTTTTTAATGAAAAGGATTTAGTCTTTTTATACTTCTACTATCACATGACCACCTTTTTACTGAGTCAGGAATATGAAGTTTTACTTTGTATTACATAAGTATGACTTTTAAAAATCATTATGATAATTCCTTAGGAACATTAAACCCTCTCTCATACCAGAAAGGGGAAAGATACTCCCTACCAGAAAACAGTAGATTAACTACGGATTTAGAGACGTCTAGTCGTTATAGCGACGAAATTTTTAATTTTTAAATATTTAATATTTCCTTCGCAAATCCCTAGCATATAAGTGATAGAAAAAAATCCATCTCTAAAGTGTAGGTTCTTAGCACTGTTTAGGAATATCATAATTATTTATTTAAGTGTCTTAACATTCTGTCGCTGTTCCATAGCAAATTAGTCATACACGAAAACCGTCTCTAAGCTATATAGCTAATTAATAATATATCATTAGCAACGGATTTGGAATACAATAATTATTTATTAGATATTTAATACATCCGCTGCTAATCCGTTGCAAACTAGCCACCAAAAACATACATCTCTAAATTGTAGCTACTTAACGACCATTATAGCGACGGTTTTCGAAATTTTAATAATTATTTATTAAACATTCATTATAACCATCGCTAGTCTCTAGAAATGTAAGCATAGAAAAAATTGCCCCAATACTGCGGTCAATTAGCTGAAAATTAGCGTCAGTTTTGGAATATAATAACTATTCAGTATTTATTTAATATCTCAATTGCTAATCCGTTGCAAGCGACTCAAAAAATCCGTTTCTAAATTGTAGGCAACTAAGTAATTTTAGGAATTTAACAATTATTTATTAAAGTTTTAATATATCTCTCGTATTCCGTATAAAATTACCCACAAGAAAACGCCTTCTCCAAACTGACCCAAATTAGCGACAGATTAACAAAAGTTTGTGAATTTAGTAGTTACTTGTATATATTTATTGCTTCGCTAATCCATAGCAAATCAGCCATCGGAAACTCTGTCGCTAAGAAGCAACAGATTAGCAACCATGGGCCAAGAAGATAGTTGATGTAGACGCTAGAGGATTATTGAGTAAATTATTTAATATGGAAAACATTCTTAATGATGTGGCCCTTACTGAAAATGAAGATAAATGGAGATGGGAAGGGGATTCTAGTGAAGTATTTTCTGTAAAGTCGTTAAGAAATATTATTGACAATATGGCCGGGTTCATCATCAACTAGCTAGTTCTCTATGTTTCTGGAATAAATGGTTATACCCCCTCGGGTTAACTGTTTTGTTTGGCGATTATTTCTGAAAAGGATCCCTATTAGAGTTAATTTGACCTCGAGAAGCATTCAAATTCCTTCAGCAGTTTGCCCTCTTTGTGATCAGGAGCTGCAGACCGTTGATCATGGATTTTATACTTGTTCTGCTGTGATGGAGGTATGGAGTTTTTGTTAGGATCGAGACACCTAAAACAAGCATTAGAATATAATGCGGATAACGAACAAGTCAAATTACACGACACAAAGATATAATATGGTTCGGTCGTCGGGGTCACGACCTACGTCCACGGACAGGAAGCAGAGACTTATTTATTAACTGAGACTGTGTTTTTGATGTACATATGACTGAACCCTAGACTAGATATTTATAACCAAACTAGAAAACCAATGTTGCCCTAATCCTTAATTAAGAAACAATAATTAACTTAATTAGCAGATGCTCCATAGCCGCCAAGGACCAAAACAATGTCTGGCCAAATCCCCATGCCCCACACCGTGGGGTTATGCTCCACGCCCGGGGCCGGCCCTGGGCATGGGCCACAAGGGCAGCTGCCGAGGGCCCTCCAATTTTAAAGGCCCATTTTTCACACTTAGCCTGTATGTATGTATGTGTGTGTGTGTGTATATATATATATATATATATTTATATATATATATATATATGTGTGTGTGTGTGTGTGTGTGTGTATGTGTGTGTTCTAAGCCCAAATAAGTAATACAGTTAAGCCCAAGTGTAGCCTAGCCCAGCATTGCTTACTAGAACGGACGGTCCGGGACGGAGAAAGTAGTATTATGTTGATCGACGTCTGGAAACAAACCGACGCCTCACGCCTGGAGAAACGGAATCGTCGATCGACGCCTGGAGAAACGGAATCGTCGATCGATGCCCGGAGAAATGGAATCATCTGTCACTTTATCTGTTACTCGACGCCTTATCGACCGACGCCTCAATCTTCGATTCTTCGTATGTTCCTTCACTTCCTCAATACTCCATCTTCGATTCTTCATCTGTTCGGCTGTTCCTTCATTTCCTCAATACTTCTCATCAATCGAGTGATCGACCAACGACCACGGACCAACGAGGCATCGACCGACGCCGATGCCTTTGAAAACAGAAAACCTTCAACCCTTATTGATTCTTCAATTGGGGCAACTGGGCAAATGAGCTAATCCTTCAATTTGTCAGGTGTATTACTTCCTATTTTATAACTTCTAAGTCTTAAATTTCTTTAAATCTTTAATCCTTCATTAATGTTGGGGAGATAATCACTTCACCCTCATAATCAACTCTGCCTATCTTAAAACATAGAATTTGATGATAACCAAA
>JAUEJL010071050.1:0-28536 GCA_032274825.1 Drosophyllum lusitanicum | reverse complement strand
TTGCTATGGTCGGTCGTTGTGATAGAGTAACACCAAACAGTTGATACAGAATTTTGGTTGTAAATATCTAATGTATAACTTTTTAGTTAAAATTTTCGCTACGTAATTTAATGATAATTAATCGTGAATGAGTTCACGTTTATGAAAAACGCAAAATTTTGCTAATTAGCTATTTTGCAAAGGCGGTGTTATAATTTGAACCCTAAACTTCTAAAAGAAAGAGATACCTAATCACACCTTTGTACCGCTAGATCAAGTATGAAATCACACATCAACAATCACTTGCCAATTCCGCTCCCTTTTTAGAATTCTGGTATGGAGTATAAAGCCATCTTGTGACATATAGTATCTTTTAAAAGATGATTATATTTTTCAAACATTATAAATGATAATTTTTAAATTTTTTCATATTTTTCATCAAATGTATCTTTAAAAAAAATAAATTAAAATCCATAGTTTTTTTACCCAAACGTAAATTTGCCTGTTTTGTACGTCTGTATGGGCGTATCGTATAGACCAGTCACTGCCGTCCCTATATTTCAGTCACATTTCCCCACATCTCTTCGTTCCTTTTTACTTACGTTTGCCGGCCGTCGTTTTTCAATTTCCAATTGCACGAATTCCTCCTTCAAGTCCTCTTTACGTACAAAGTTCCATATTCTCGGATTTCCTTCATACTTGAAGTGGGAAAAGTAACACTCAATTTTAATCCGCTTTCAGAGCTTTAATTCTTGTTCTGGAACGATCTCGCCTGCCGGCCGTTCATCCATCAGCAGCAACCGGAGTACCGGCAATGGCTGAGGCAGCGATGGGCCCATCTGAAGCTTCGGTGATCATGTACACCCTCAAAGACTCGTATACTTTGTGGGATTTACTAAACGATTCCCCTGTTTGGCAAGATCGAATTTTCCATGTTCTTGCTGCTCTCTATGGCATCGTTGCCGTATTCGCACTGGTGGGTTTGCATTTGTTTTGGATAATCTCTGATGATATAGTATGTTTTGTACTGTGCTGTTGAAAATACAATTCGAATTGCTCTTCTTCTACTTCTAGGGTTTCAATCGAAAGTAACGAACTTATAATCTTTGTACATGAAACTTGATTGGATAGTTTATTCATGTGTTTCTGTTGAATTGTTGATTGTATTGAGGATTTTGAAACTGCTCTTATTGTTTATATGGTTGATTGGTAATAAATTCGCTACATGATTTTATTTTGCATTGGATAGTCTCCCTTTAAAAGGGTGTTTGGATGCGAGTTTAAATTGAATATTGTGACTTGAAGATAATCAGTTTTTACATTTGATTTAGTCGATTATGATTGTAATGGGGTGTTTGGGATTGCTTATCTAAACAGATTATATACTTATTGCTTATCTACTTTTTTGTTTACAATAAGCAGTATAAGATTGTTTATCTAACTATCCCTAGCTTTAGGCTACTACTTATCTAATATTGATTCATCAGATCATAATAATCATCTTGAAAACGAACATCGTATAGCCCCCTATTTATTATGGAAAGAAGGGAGTTCAATATAAGCTTAATGTTCATGGTGAGGCATCTTGCATCTTTGGTTATTGTTAGTCATCACAGATATTATTCGACTGTTGTAGGTACAATTAATTAGGATACAACAAAGAGTGCCAGAGTATGGTTGGACGACCCAGAAGGTCTTTCATCTCCTCAATTTCTTGGTTAATGGTGGTCCGTATATTTCATTTATATTTTTTTCAGATGTACATTTGGGAATTTTTTTTCTTTTCTTGATCTCTGCTGATCTTAAACATGTTACTATTGCAGCTAGATGTCTCATATTTGCTTTCCGTCGTGATATCCAACAGTTGACACCTGAGGTTAGGAATATTCTTAAGCTAATTACTTATTAAGAGGTGGAAATTTCAACCAAGTTACTTATAGTTGGATCGCGATCAGTGTATGCTGTAGCTCTAACATCTTAAAGAGGTCGAATGTTGCCCAACATGATATTTAATATTGCATACAACTTCGAACCTTCTAACTCACTTCATATAGAAAATTAGATATATATTTATTGATATAACTTCAAGCATATTTCTTTTAGCGACCTTTTTATCCCGCCTATTCTGCTACCTATATACTTTTATATAGATGATTGTGTAGATTGTTGTTGACCATTTGGCTTGAATATGTTCTTTTATCAGATTGCTCAACATATGTTGCTTGATCTGCCAAGTCTTGTATTTTTCACTACTTATGCCCTCTTGGTTTTGTTCTGGGCAGAAATTTACTACCAGGTTTAGTTTTTTTTTCTTATTCTTCTTGTTATTTGCTTGTATATACCTTCTTTTTATAATTTGTTTTTGGTGTTAATTACTAAGAAATTTGTTTGTTTACCATGAACATTTGATAGGCAAGGACGGTCTCAACTGACGGTCTTCGGCCAGCTTTCTTAGTAATCAATGGAATTGTTTATGCAATTCAGGTGAAATTTTTGTCAATCAATGAAAGTTAAAACTTATACTATATTTTTTGTTTAGAATTACTACTCTTAGTAACTATTACACGAACTGATAAATAATTTCTCTCCTAAGTGTGGAAACTAATCACAAGTTGACTAAAATTTGAGTAGTTATATGCAATTTCTTGCAAAATTCTGAAGATTAGTTGATGCAAATGTTTACTCTTTAGTTTAGTCTTTACCTCCCAAATGTTAGTCGGTTGAGAAGAACAAAGATATCAATTTTTGAAACCTACTTTTTTGTTTTAGTTATCTAATGGATTAGGACAATTGTTGTGAATGTACTGAGCTTTCTTTTTGACTTACGGTGATGGCTGGTATATATACACATGCCTCAAAAGGGCTGGAGTGCTGGACGTCAAAAATATCGTTTTCTAATGTGGCAAGATATCTTTTTTGAGTGGGATTAATTTTCTTCAAGTGGGCTAATGGTTGCCTGGCCTGTTAGTTTCTTGATCTGATTAATAATTTCTGGTAATTTTCATGAGAATGGTCAGTGAAACTATGCAAGATGCTGTCATGTATGCTTATAGTTATAAATATCGATGCTGCTTTATTTTGTTCGAAATTTACGTGGTTAACCTTAGTTCTGTGATCTCCTTACAGATTGTTCTGTGGTTAATAATCTGGTGGAAGCCTATCGATATCTTGGTGATTATCTCCAAAGTTTTCTTTGCAGGTATTATAGCCTTAAAAAAACTGTCTGTGTGCTTTTTATTTTACTTGCAAGTTTCCTTACATATTCTTTTTTCAGGGGTCTTTTTGTTTGCAGCCTTGGGCTTTCTTATTTATGGAGGAAGGTATTTCAGATCCTTCTGTAGCTTTGTTTTTTGCGGGGCTATTTCTCTTCCTGCAAGTACTGTACTTTTGTGAGAAAAGATATGAAAAGGGAAAATTTGGAACAAAAACGGAAGCTTTTCTGTCTTTATGATTCCTATTTCAAGTTGTTGCAGTGACAATGCTTCAATAAAGATGCTGAACGCATTTAATCAATCATTATCTGGCCTTGCTGGACCATGTTTCTTACTTCAGATCGTTATGCAGGTTATTTCTAATGTTGCAGCAATTCCCTGTGGAGTCTAAAGGTCGTAGAAAGAAGTTACAGGAGGTATGTGTGTTCAGTTTGTTAATTTTTATCCCTTTAATTCAAGTAAATTGGAGGTGGCAAGTTGGGTGGACTGGTATCGTGTCAATACGTGTGTGTTAAAACGGGTCAATTTTGATTCGAGTTGAAAAGGGTCAGGTACTCAGGTTGGGTGGACACATAACCCAGAAACACTTTTTTCGTCCATTTAACATTTTTTAGTAAGTTAACAGTTAAAACCTTAATTATTAACAATATTGTTACGACAATAATTTAGATCTTCGAATAAAACAATTTAGAAGGTATGTATACTAGTAAAATAGACTTTGGCAACCCCTTTGACATGTTTGACCCCTTCAACATGTTTGACCCGTTCTACTTTTCACTGATTTTTTAAATGTAATCCATTTGATCGTTCGAATTTGCCATTTCTACCAAGTATGCAATTAATATTTGATTTATCTATTTGTGCAGGTTGGCTACGTGACAACAATCTGCTTCGCATGTTTCCTTGTGAGATGTGTCATGGTGAGGGCTTTTTGGTCATTACAATTTTCATGGGTGATTAGCCATTCACCTGTTCTGATCAGAAATTAATAATAAGACTCATTATTAAGTTCAAATCTTTGCTTTTAGATGTGCTTTAATGCATTCAACAAGGCTGCCAACCTAGATGTACTGGAACATCCTGTTCTAAGCTTCATATACTACTTGGTAAGTCTCTTTCCCTTTCTTGATCTTAATTTTTTCGTTCTTTAACTGAATTCATTTGTAAACCCGATATTATTACCGTGTAGGGATGCAACTATCTGTTTTCACTTTCATTTAACTCCACAATCTGAGACCTGGTAGTTAAAATATCACAATTTTTTTTTCTGAATTTTTGTTTCTTTTTAAACAGTTTGTGGAGATAGTACCATCTACTCTAGTTCTGTTTATTTTGAGGAAGTTGCCACCAAAACGAGGGATCATACAATATCATGCTATTCGTTGAGCAGAATATTCACCAGCGCGTAGGTGGTCTAAGTTCCTATGACCGAGTCTTTCTGGCCCATGTGAACATCTTTATGATAACCTGATTCAGAAGAGATCCCTTAAGAATATGGCATATACCTGGAGCTGCTTTCGCTGTTTTGATTGAGGTTTTAAGATTTTTGAAAGCCTTCTCAACAAGGGGTTCTCTCGGTTTATTGAATATGTTTATTGTAGTGATTTGTATTTGTGAAATATGTCCGGTCTTTAGTTCAATTCTTTTGTAGAAAGGAACTGAACCATATGTTCTGCTTCTTTAGGAGTGGGTGGGTTTGGTTGTATACGAGGTTATAACCATGCCTAGACTGGTGGTTATCTGTTTACTACTATTAATTTAAACAAACTAGATAACATCATACTTATGGTTATGTGTTCTTCGGAGATGTCGTTTGGTTATTTTATTTTATTTTAATTTATAACAGAGTCATAAGCTGAACCTTTTGCTTCTTATATTGCATACCATTTGGATTGTTGAAGTGTTGAACTACCAGATGTGGATGTTTTCCCTTTAGAGTAACAAATAGAGCAAACGTTTTGTAGATGCGTTAACGTCTTGTTCTTTGAGTTTTTTTAACGAGAGGAATGAAGTGATTTAAGAGGAATTGAAAAATAAGGTGTTCTCGAGTTTTGCAATGAGAGGAAATGATAGGTTTGGAGAAGTCTAGCCAATTTTTTCTTTTAAAAATGGGATGATTAATAAAGAAATGATTTTCTTTTATTTCAACTTGTTTTTAAACTCTAAGAATGTAGCCTAAAAGAAAACCAAGGTTGGCATGGGAGTTCATTCTGCTTGTGAGGCCTAAAGTAGTTCGCAATCTTCAACCAACTCGATTATGATAGGTAGCGTGCATTCTTCTCTCGGCTCTAGAAAAGAAATCGGAGAAGTTAGTTTTAGGATCATCTAAGACCTATTGGCTTTCCAAGGACTAAATTACATTTGTCGGGATCGACACCAACTCAAAGCAACGATCTAGTGATTATCGACTTTGTAAGGATAGAACTACTATTTAAGCTCATCAATGAATGGATGACCAGATTGTATGCACCTGATCTGATGGTTAGGCCTATCAATCTTGTCATTTAATTTCTTGTAGTAACCATATGTATAATTAATGGAATACTAATGTTGGTCTAATCTAATACTAATAACCAACTATCCATTAATGGGACCCTAACTTAAGTAAAGTTGTAATGATTTAAACTTTAAAGAGCTAAAAGAAGATTGAAAATTATGCACTGGCATGGCAATAGACTAAATAAAAACAGCCAAAATTGGAAAGAACCCAAATTGATACCAAACAAGATTATAAAGAGCTCAAAATAAAAAATTGCCCAACTTGTAGACATCTTGAGATTAGGCTTAATAAATATTACAGCAAAATACACAAATCACTAGATAGAATAAGTAGGATTGATTTTGTGGTAAAAAAAAGTAAGGAAGTTGTACACCAATTTTTTAGATTTTTTTTTTGAACAGCGAAGTTATGTTAGTTGGTTGGGTCCTCAGTGACATCCATATAGGGCAGTATGCGAGCCCCAAGCCACGCTCCATGAAGGAGTAAACCCTCCTCCATTGTTTCCGGAAACCCCCACAATGAGGCTCGAACTCGAGACTTCACCGTGGAGTCAAACCCTCCATACCACTAGGACAAGTCCTAGCTCCATACTAGTTTTTTAGATGCAGATCAATTTTTCAGTTTATAAGGGATGATTTTAGGAGATGATTATGCCCATAGCTACCATAATTAATTAATTATTTATTTTTAAAAATCATTTAGTAACCATCAGATGAATCCAAAGGTTTAGATTTCACTCTGACTATTTATATCATAATGCAGATGTTACCATAATCTCACTCTTAGTAGATACGGATCAACTAAGAACAATAACGCGATAAATCAAGCATATAAATTGTAGTTATAAACTCGACAAGTAGATAGAAAAACAAGCATAAAAATTGTAGTTATAAACTCGAAAAACGGATATTAGTCTAAATTGAAGTTATATTGCTATTTTTAGGTTGATACGGGTGTTTGAATTTATTCAGGCTACGAAATTAAGACAATACATATTCAATCACTCTTGCTTCAAATAGGCTACACGCCCTAATCCTCTGAACTTCTAATACGCACTAGCGCTTTATTGCTAACCGAAAAACTTTCAAACTTTAACAGCCACTCAAGGCTTTTGTCCAAGAAAACTACTTTTTCCGCGTTTTGGTTCAAATGTCATCCAAATATGACCGAACGAATGTCGTATCTTATGTGCTGTGCCAAAATTTGGTACTTTGGTAGCAATCTTATTTGGACCTTTTGTCACCTAATATATTTTGTGCACAAGTTACAAGTTTACATAGGAATTGGACCTTTGTCACTCACCTCTTGCAACATTTATTGATAGATTCCAAGAGTGAGGATCCATAATTTATTTTTGATATTTTTCCCTTATAACTAGCAAGCCCCCACCAAAGGCACCATGATCACATTATGCGACCCCTACAATCTCATCTTGGCATCAATTTTCCTCATTGGTTAGGCATGAATGCAACTAATTCCCATGTGATGTGACCGCTAAGTGAAAATGATTTTAGATATTAGGAGGTAAGACTAAGATGAGTATGAAGATTTTGGTCTCATTATTTTATTTTATATTATTGTGTTTTACTCCAATCTAAAAAGTTTTTTAAGTTAACTCAGATACAAGTTACAAGTGTGAAATGCGTATTTGTTAAGAGTCTTACTCTCAAGTGAGTAAGGCGAGGGTTGAGGGGGAACCATCCCTCGCTAGGGTGACTTAGAAAAAGAGTGTGTTTTTTAGAATCATCTGATTGTTTATTTCACGAACCCAAGACATATATCATCGAAACATTACTATCTAAAAGTGTTCAACATGATTCGAAAAATTATCCAGATTATTTTTTAATTACTACAATTTTCCTACACCCAAATGTCTAACAAGATTTACCTTGTTTACCATTCATCAACATGAGAATCACCAAGAGACTTACATAAAGATGAGAGTAATCAAATCAACATTATGCATCTTCATGTGTTTAAATCAAGTTCTAAAAAACATAAGGCGTGACGGTAAGGTCAAGCCTCAAGCTTTAAGAGCCATAGCGTTTTTTAAGGCAGCAATTTTGTATATATTTTATATATATTTATATCCAATTTATCATTATTAATATACAAATTACACAAAGTTGCATAAATTAAGAGCAAAGTAATATATCAAATTTCAAATACAAATTTATTAAAGTTCAATATACGCGATCGCAAAATGTATATAAAAAAGGTCAATTTAAAAAAAAATATTATGTGCGACACGTCTTAAAAAACTCGTTATTTGGCGCGTAAAGGCGCGCCTTATGCCACCTTATCTTACGCCATGCCTAACCCCACCGCAAAAGGCTATTTTTTAACGTCGAAATCGCGTATCGCGTCTTAACACAACCATAACACGTTTTTTAGAACCATGGTTTAAATAACTAAAAGATTCTAAAATATCCATTCTGTCCTAGTCATATGTTATGAAGCTTTTGTCTTTATTTTGTATGTTCATAAGCCATTATTATAAACTAGCTGTGTAACCCTGACGTGAATTTGGAGTTCCCAATGTATTTAGCTAGGTCTTGTGTGATGATCTAAACATATAATCTATTATGTTTGTGACTAGTAGTGAACCCAACTTGAAAATTAACTAGTAGTATTTAAATAGAAAATTAGCTTGATTAGACGTATTGAAAATTTAAGTTTGACTGATGACACAGACTACCCATAATCTTAATATGTCAACTCTTGTTTGTGACCATACCAACAACTACATAGGTTAAGCAACCATTTCACATATTTTACATTCAAAGAATATAACTAGTAACATAAAAGTTGTAATTATAACCGTGAGTAACTACTATATACATAGTCACAATTCAAATTTTTTACAATAAAACGTCAAAAAAGTAAATGAAATAAGCATCACTTATGTCTATTCTATGTATTTTCAAATCTGACTACTTGTATAAAGTTACTCATCTAGTTCTATCGTTTTTTAATAGCTAAACACGCACACACACACCCCTAATTTTACACATTTTCAATCACCAAGATCGGAACCCACAGCCTAAAAGTTTGAAAACACTTTTTTTCAAACTCATGGGAATAACTTAGCTATATCATCATGTAGCCAGTTAGCTACATTATGCAAACACAAACATTTGATGGACCCTGCTTATACACTATATCACTGTGCATCATGGTGACCCTATGAAGTGTTTATGTGTGCATCATATAGCTAACTGACTACATATAGCTAAGTTATTCGCTGATTATAAAATCAAATTTATTGACCCTACTCTAAAAACCCAACCCAAACACCAAACTTATTGGATTTCCCTAATTGCTGGTTACCAAAAGTCAGCAGCCATTAAAACCAAGAGTGCATCTTCTACGACCTTTTCTTCGGTCCAAATGCCTAAAATTTCCTCGTAATTTTCCTGCTCTACTAGTCTGCTACTCATCTTGGAAAAATTAGCACACACAGACTACGATCGTCATACAGTCATTGCAAGTTTTCAAACCTTGGGTTGGTTGGTTGGTTGTGAGTTGGTTTCAATCCACCTCAATTAGGTGTGTTAATCCTTTGAATCCATTTACCCCCACCATGGATTCTCTGTCAGATTTTAATAATCACTGTGTCATACATCAAGGGTTTTGTCTTATTTGAGGATTTCTATTGTACTTTATTTCCTCGAGGGACATTAGATTAGATTATATTTTACAGCGAACTGTTTTTGTTTTACATTTTGGGCGTTTCTTCATATTTGTCGGCTGTTATTGTTGACCCATATATTTCTTTACCAATACTTTGTCCAATTTTAGGTACATTCAATCGACAATTCGTCTTGACAAATCAGTTTCCTCTCAAGAGTCTATTGCTTTGGTTGAGATCGGAGTTCCATTTTGTTGGCCTTTTGAATTCGTGTTTTTGGACTGCATACTTGATCAATCATTCATGTCCAGTAATTTCGTTTGTCTGTAAGTAATTTTCAATCAAGATCACTCTTTTGTTGTTATTTCTCTCTCAGACCATTCAACAAACACCTTTCAGAAACTTCTTTGGTACTAAAACTTTGGTCTTTTATCCTATTGAATCGCTTCCTGTTTTCTTCCGATTAAAATCCTGCTTTGTTCATCTTATCATCTTTTTCCTATTTGGTTTTTTATTTTTAACTTGTAGATTTTGTTCAAATAGTTGTGAGATTTTTGTGTTTTTTTTGGGTGTCATCTTTTTATGCACTTATTGTGAACAAGAAGGCTATAAGGGATGAAAGGGAAATTTGGGGCATCAGGGACATATTTCCTGTTGAATACAGGGGCCAAGATTCCTGCCATAGGGCTTGGAACTTGGCAGAGTGGTGGTGATTTCTGTGTTGAGGCTGTGAAAACGGCTTTATCAGTTGGGTACCGTCATATCGATTGCGCACACCTATATGGGAATGAGGCTGAGGTTGGGGAAGCTTTAACTCAGTTTTTTAAGGGTTCATTAAAAAGAGAGGATCTTTTTCTGACCTCCAAGATTTATTGTACCATGAATTCGATTAATAAGATTGAAAACTCTGTTAGAGTTTCTCTTAAGAATCTTGGTGTATCATACTTAGATCTTTATTTAATGCATTGGCCCGAGAGCTCAGCTTTCGGTGATGCCACTGATCCTCCTGCGAATTTGGGTTCTGAATATAGACAGTTTTTGAGTAAGTTGAAGACAGCATGGAAAGCAATGGAACAGTTGGTCGAATTGGGTCTAGTTCGGGCTATCGGAGTTAGCAACTTTAATATACAACAGATGAAAGAATTGCTCAAATTCGCCAAAATCGTACCTGCAGTCAATCAGGTTGGCTCCATTTTCTCCTTTGACCATAGCTTCTTGCTCTGTCTACAATAATTTCTCTTGCATATTTGACATTTAGTAGAAGATGGAATTCTTGTTGTCAATAGAGCTTGTAGTTATCATGGATTTCATTATATTTTAAAGTGGTGTGATTATAGATCTTGATAGATTGTTAAAGTGGTGTGATTATAGATCTTGATAGGTTGTTTAATAAGAACACGAGACAACAGTGAGAAAGTCTGTTATAACATTTCTGCTTACCTCAACATTGTATATGTTTTAAGCTTCAAGCTCAAACCTAATGCAATGGAAATAAATCAAGTATTCATATGATTTGGTTGGCTGTCTAATTGTCAACGAATCCTATGATAAATTCTTCTTTACTAAATGAAGTATATAATAATCAATGTGTTTCCATATGCATATTATGTTGGTATACTGGACTAGGAGCAGGTGAAGAAAAATCAGTTGGATATATAGCTCAATCCCCAAATATTTTGATTCGTGACTATGTTTGTGTTTAGTTTATCTAACATATCCAAGCATACAAAAAGAGATAAAAGAACAATTCACCACATGATGTGCAATCTGAAATCTGTTTTTGGTTTGTCATCAGGTATGTTGCTTTAGTCGTTTTTTTACTCCTATTTTTCTTGATAATCTAACTGATAATGGGTGCAAATGTGCAATTCTGACTGTGTCTGTCACTCTGTCTCAAGTTTATCCTAAATAGTGAATTAGATAACAAGAAAGAACAATCCATATGATGTGAAATCTAAAATATTTTTTGTTTGTCATTAGGAAATGGTTTATAGTTGTTTTGTTTAGTTTGTTATTTTTAATAATTGGAACTTCATCTAACTTGTTTGAGTTGCAATTTTGACTATGCTAGTGACAAGTTCAATTATATAATAACAGATAAAAGAAATTCCACATCTGTGAAATCCAAAGCTTGTTTTTTGATTCATCATTGGGGCATTTTTCCATAGTTTTTCTTGTTGTTTTTGTGAATAACTTAATCTAACATGTTTTAGGTACAATTGGAGAGAAAGAGTAGTCCATAGATTTAAAATATAAAATTCCTTTTTGATTTGTCATTTGGGCAGGTGTCTGTAGCCTTTTCTTTTTAAAATTCCAGGAACATTTGGGCTTTTGTGGGTGATTGGATGTATGCTTTGAGAGTGATTTGAATTATCAGAATAAGATAAGCAAGTCTACAGCATCTACAGAACATGCTGTAGGACATAGTGTTTTGATGTGTTTTTGGTGTTTAAATTGTAGTAATCAGATGCTTGAAATTCTTAATACATAAAATAACTAAAACAGACAAATATTTTGTGAAAAATACGAGACGCGTATTATGAGGTGGGAACTGCTCTCAATTGAGATTTAAAAATAGGGTAATCAGGTCGAGGAAACTGACTATTTGACCCATTAAATCATAATAAAGCTAATTGGAAGATAAATCCAAAAATTAAAACTGATTATTGCAACTACATGCCACCATAAATCTGTTTCAAAAATCAAATCCAAACACCCCCATAATGTAACTGGTTTGAGGCGCATTTGGTGTACAACATTACAACTAATTGACCTGTAGATGGCATTCAAGATCTTCTATCATCAAATGTTGTATGTGTGTATATGTATTAATTAAATGGTTGCCTGTGTTTTTCAGGTCGAGTTGCATCCATTTTGGAGGCAAGACGAGCTTGTAAAATTCTGTCAGTCAAAATATATACATGTATCTGCTCACACACCACTGGGAGTACCAACTTCAACGCCTCCTAAACCATCTGAAAGTGGATCAAGTGAAGAAGATGAACCAGGAACACCTCGTATATCTTTCAGAAGGTCAAGATCAGTTCACGGCCCCATGCTCAAGCTTTCAGTAGTTGCAGACATTGCAGACAGACATAAAAAGACTCCTGAACAGGTCGCTTTTTCTTCTTTCCGAAAATTGTATTGTGATTTATATTATATTAATTTAAGGATTTTCAAGGAAAAAAGTATCAAATGGAATTCTTGGATCTCATGTCTCAAAGGTTTCACCAACATGGCAACATGCTAAGAGAACAGAATGGAGTTTGTAAATAAATTCTAATGGGAGGTAGGATAGTACATAATGCTAATATATAATTTTAAGTAATAAAAATGAGCTACAATGAAAACAGTTTGAGCAAGTCAATGGGGGCAAAGCCACCAAAGTGTATTCCTTGTGCACAGAACCTCTTAGATTCATGCATTTCAGAAGTATCATTGTACAATATGTCAATCTAGTTAATAAAAAACCAATAATATCCAAAGCATTAAGTGTGTATAATATTCTAGTAAAGATAAGACATAAACATGTTTCCAGGTCAACCCAAAACAATTTGGTTTGTTTTGACACATGCTAAAAGCTGCACAAACCCATTACCCACCTGTACAACCACACATTTGCCACCTCTAGAAAATCTTAAACCCTAAAGTGGAAAAAGTAGCCACTAACCGCAGAAGATAGTGTTTGGGTGTTCTTCTGCTGTTTGAAGTTTTTAATAATTAAACAATTATATGTTTTATGTATTTTACAAATCTGATTATTTAAAACTTTAAAGATAGATCAGTTTTGCTAAGTAGGAGTGAAGGTCTCTCAAGTTTAGTTAGAAAAAAAGAGCAATAAATTTGATTTTACTGTACCATTAGATAGAGCAGTTTTGCTACAGCTGAGCTGCTATGAAACTGATTATCAGACCCAAATCATCAGAAGTAGAATATGTTTACCCAAACACTAGAAACTTATTTTTACAACTTCAAGTCGAAACAATCAGATGCAAAAAAGTGAATCCACATCAGAAAAATGGAGACATTGATTCTTTTTTTTTTTTTGTGACAAGCACAAAATATAACATTTTGTTCACCTCAGAAGCTTAAACTCACATTGTGTAATTGCATATTTACCCTTGGACTTGTAGGTTATTTTGCGATGGGGTCTCCAAAGAGGGACAAGTGTGCTCCCATGCAGTGTGAAGCCTGAGAGGATAAGGAAAAACATAGACATATTTGATTGGAGTTTATCAGATGATGAGTATCGGCGGTTAAACCAGATTGAGCCACAGGTATGTCTGTTTGGAAATGGTCCACTGGATACCATCTCAGAGAACAATGGTTCCATCTTCGGCAGTGGTCCCCTTCAAGCGGTTCATGAATCTGAAGACGATGTCGAGTTCAACTCATGATGCTGGTATGTGTTTGTGTGTGTGTTTAATTTAAAAGCATAAACATGTTGGTTTTGTTATGGGTCATTGTAATTTTATGTCTCTGTGGATGATGAACAAGTAGTAGGGTCTTTTAATGTTGTGCTGAGATTGATCTGGTGGATTGTGTCAAACTGTATTCTCAAGATTTCATGTCATGTACAAAAGTGCCTGGGGAACATTTCTGATGGATTGTATTTTGTATTATTAATTTATTTATATGTTGTTATAACCTCATTCACAACAAACCAGATATAAACATTAGTGCAAAATTTTTGGGTGTGCTTGGTTTATGGTTATGGAGTAGAAGAATGGGTAAGATCATCATTAGTCAACTTGGTTGACTATTGTAAATCTCCTATTACTCAAAAAATGGTAGTGAGTCATTACCCTTTAAAATAGGGGGAATGAATTCCTATTAATCAAACAAATAGTAATATTGATCAACCAAATTTGATTATGTAATTAAATAATATTTATTTACTACTTTCATTTATTATATTACTACTTTTATTCTATTGATTTATCATTTTTTTCCTAACCAAAAATACTATAAATCCAAAGAACCAAACTTTATAGACTTAGGAAAAAAAAGCATCTGTACTTCTGTAGTCATATTTCACCACTTAATATTACTATCAATCTATCATGTTAGCATTATATTTTCACCACTCAACTATTAATCTCAATTGGAAAATTTAAAAAATCTTCCATCACAACCTACTTTTTCATTGTTGCCATCATGCACATCTCCCACCCCATACATGGTGCTGCGACGATACCACAATGCGGTTGAGGCTACCATTTCCGCAATTTCACACAACAGAGCCTGTTACGACACTCTAAGAAGGAACTTGATCTACAAAAGTCATTGGTTTCGCACAATTTTTCTAGAAAAATTAACCTATAAAGCATTAAAACTTCAAATTTAGGAAAAAGAAAAATACATGAAAGCAAAGTCTTCTGTCCACTATGGATTTGGGTCAGTTGATTGGGTCAAATCACCCAGGTCTTGCGTCATTCTTTGGTGTTATTTACCTACTCCTTTTTATCTCCTATCAGAAAAGAAAGAAAAAAGAAACGTAAAGTTTACATAAATTAATAATTTTTTATTTCATTTACTAGTAAACTTATAAAAAAAATATATATATAACCTACCAAGTGTAGCTTTTTGTTCAACTTTAATAATTGGTAAGCAGATTACCAGTTAATACGCTTACATGTCGGTAAATGAATGATGCTATAGCAGAAAAATGATCATTTAGAGCAAAACAAACAAAAATAAGTGAAAAATTATAAGATTAGTGACACGTGAACGTATCAACAACTCCTATCATAATATAACTACTATATAAGAGAAACACTAAAAATGATTAGTAAATTTTGTACTTTAACCAAAACAATGTAAATATATTATTACAGTGGAAAAAGAATTAGTATATTTCTAAGTAAAAAGATTTTTTTTTACAACAAAACTTAATACATACCTTGTCTACAGTGCAACTTAAACCTAAGATCTTAGAAATCATTTAAACATCAGATACCGCTAGCTAAAGATTCGTTGATGAAGCGGTAGGATTTAGTACGGCTAAATCGAAATTTTCTTTTATTATTACTAGCTTAACACCCTATGTATAAACACAGGGATGATTCGATGAATCAAATAAATTTTAAAAAACTAAATCACCTACAAATGAAAATCTTGAACAATATACAATACTTAAGTTTTTTTATGTAAAAAAATTAATTCTAAAGACAATTGAAAAAATAAAGAGATATGATTGGTGAAAAAAAAATTCTAAAAATAAGATAACATCATAATCATATTCTTTATTTATATATATATATATATATATATATATATATATTATAGAATTAAAGATTAAAGATAAAGATTAAAGAATAATTAGCTGATTGATATACAAGTTAAATCCGAATTTAATTAATATACAAGTTTGGCTTTTTAATTAAAGTATTATCAATACAATTAGAATTTTTATCATAACTGATAAATTTTTTTCTAAAAATAAGATAATAGTATCAAAATCATATTCGTTTAATATAGATTAAAGATGATTTCTTTTTCAATGTGCGACTCAATTTCATTCGGTCGGGTCATTGGTGCCTTATAAATTATTATTGTGCCGAGACTGAGAGGCTTATCAACTAAGTCGGTCCTCTTAAATCATCCACTTTTTAATTAAATTATTATTTGGACATAAACTACTAATGTTATTTTATTTATTTTGTTAATGATTTAAGTGATATCTGAAAGCAACGTCACCTAACTTAGGTGATTCAAGTGATATGTGAGAATATCACCTAACTTAGGTGACGTCAGCTATATATGTTATCTCAAATAAATATATTTCCTTTTCTTTTTCTCTCAAATAACCATTCAAGTAAATGTAACGTGACCCGGATTCACCGAAAAAGTAAAATTTTAATGTAACATGACCATATTCACTGAACAGTAAAAATTTAAGGTAAGATATAGGAATTACTGAAACAAATGGAAACAATTTTTAAATGTATTATCTAATCATTTGCAAGGTAATATATACACCCAAAACCAAAGTACGTAAACAAACAAACAAACATTGGTCTAAGTAAGAAAACCGCTATTATGAAGCCAAGAAAGTAACTCTTGGCTTGAAGGACGTAACTTTGGAGACTCGTTTAAGCACGCACAAGCAATCTCAAGAACCCACAGCATCTCCTTAGAGTTTTCCTTATCGAAAATTAACGGGTCGAAAACCTCGCTTTCCTGTTTTTCCCGCTTCATTTGCAATACCCACGAGATCAAATCTCGACTACCCTTCGGTTTGCACATATCCATGGGTCTCTTACCTGTTAAAAGCTCCAATAAAACGACCCCAAAACTATAAACGTCCCCCTTATACGATGCAACCGATGCTTGACCGTATTCTGGAGGAATGTACCCTAATGTCCCAACCAAATCCGTCGTTACATGAGTATCGTAGGGTAGTATTAATCTCGCAAGCCCAAAATCAGCCAAATGAGCTTCAAAATCTTCGTCTAGAAGGATATTACTTGACTTTATATCCCTGTGAAGGATATGAGGGTCACAAGATTGGTGCAAGTAAGCTAGACCTTTGATGGCACCCTGCCCTATTCTTAGCCGTGTTGCCCAATCGAGCTTTGAAGGCCCATCGGGCTTTTCATGTAACCAATAATCAAGGCTACCGTTTTCCATAAACGAGTATATCAAGAACCGGTCATTTTTGTATTGACAATAGCCTTGAAGCAGGACAAGATTCGGATGTTGGGCTCTCGAGAGGGTTTCAACCTCGGCTTGGAACTCACGGTCCACTTGACCCGTGTCTCCTGTGAGCCGTTTGATGGCTACTTTTTGGCCATCAGGTAGTGTGGCTTTGAAAACAAGCCCGAAACCACCACAACCAATTATGTTTGATTGATCAAAACTATTGGTTGATTTCAAAAGATCATCGAGCGAAACCTCGCCTTTTGTTTGGAAAAGAACAACTAATCTTGTTTCTGGTTCTTCATCCTTGTTGCTATTGTAACCATCTTCTTTCTCAGGATCGACTTCTTGTTTGCTGGTCGCACGAATTACAATCAAGAACATGAGTGTGAGAATAAAAACTGTTCCAAAACCAATCCCAACAGCCATACCCACAATCGATCTTGTATCTTTCTTTGATTTCGTGGTTGAAGATCTAGGAAAGATTCTATCCCTGCATGCAACTCCACATAACTGTTTGTTTCCTTCAAAACTCGAGTTTGGAAATGTTGCAAATTGAGCTCCACTCGGGATTATCCCGCTCAGATTATTATAAGCAACACTAAACTTTGACAAGAAACTTAAATTCGCCAAAGAAGGAGGAATCATTCCAGTCAACTTGTTATATGACAGATCAAGAGTCTCAATACTAGTCATACCTGATAAATCACTAGGAATCCCACCAGATAAATTGTTGTGTTTGAGATCCAAAACATGTAATCTTTTCAATTTCCCAAATTCTGGCCAGATTGAGCCGGTGAGAAAGTTGCTACTAAGATCCAGTAATGGCGGAAAGCTATTAATCTGATTGTATTGAAATGTTAACACTCGATTGCTCATGTTCGGTCTCTTGAAAAATGGGAAATCAGGTGAACCTTCTTCTAATGTCACATTTAGGAAACTTAAACTCTGCAGTTGAGTGAGATTCTTTGGGATTTCTCCTGATAAGGAGTTGTTGGATAGATCCAAGTAAAACAGAGACTCAAAATCACCCAAGAAAGATGGAATCGATCCTGTTAAGTGATTCCAGGATAAATCCAACAACTGTAATCGAGTTAAACCTCTTAGCCATGAAGGTATGCTGCCAGTGAGTCCACAATTCGGAATTACAAGAGCTTTAAGTGCTTTGAAATGAAGGGTGTCACCACCCGGAATTTGTTCACCATGAAAGTTCATGGTTAGAACCAAAACCGTTAAGTTCGGGCAGTGCTGAAGGATTCTAAGAGTGGTTTCAAGGTTACTGAAGCTGCAATTCGAGAGGGAAAGATAAGACAACGATTGAAAATTCTTGAAACTTTCTGGGATTTCGCCTATGAAATTGTTCCTGCCAAGATTTATGGCTCTTAGCTTTTGGCAGGAAGAAAGATTATCAGGAATGAAACCCGAAAAGTTATTGGTGCCAAGATCAAGTGAGGTAAGGTTAGTCATCACTGAACAATTGAATTCAATCGGACCGTTTAAAGAATTGTTTCTCAGACTAATGAAAGAAATGGCTGGTGAATTCGATAATGATGAAGGAATCCCACCTGAGAAACGATTCGACTGAGCTGAGAAATGAGTCAAGTTTGGAAATTTATGAAAGAAATCAGGTAAATTTCCAGAAAGCAGATTAGTTGAAACATCTAAACGAGTAATCCGGCTAGAGGAATTACTGATTCCAGTGATGGAAGTGAACATGTTATCTTGAAGATCCAATTCCATCAATCTTGGTAAATGGAACAAGAACTCTGGAATTGCACCAGAAAGAAAGTTGGAAGCTATACATATATGTTCTAGGAACGTACAATTCCCGAGTTCAGGTGGAATACTTCCATGTAACGAATTAACAGCAAGTTTAAGCACACGAATTCGGGTGGAATTCACACATATACTAGCAGGAACGGAATCAACAAAGCTATTATCAGAAAAGTCTAAAACTTGAAGTGCAGGCAGCTGTGTGCTAACTGGGAAATAACCATTAAAGTCATTACTGCTCAAATCAAGAACTTCTAAATTGGGTAAACGTAAAAGGGAAGTTGGAAGAGGGCCATTGAGGAAATTATGAGAAAGATTGAGTGTTCTAAGTTGATCTAAATCCGAAATTAGATCAGATAAAGCACCAGTTAATCTTTTGTTTGGGAGTTCTAATATAACAATCCTACCGGAATTGAAATCGCACTTAATTCCTACCAAAGTACAGCAATTGAAAGAGGATAGTGATGATGAATTTGAATTTAAAGCCCACCATCCATCAATGGGGGATTCCAGTCCTTTCATAAAACCTCTTAGGCCTCTTAAATCACCTGAATTGCATGTCAGGTTTTGAGAATTCACAACCACCTGAAAACACTCGAGGAAAAACACAAGGACCCATATCTTCCATACAACAACCATCCCAGGAAACATAAATTAGAAGCAACAGAACACAAAATATGTAAACTTTTCGTAAGAATTAAGGTTCAGAGAGAAAACCCATATGAGAAATCAAGTTTTCTGATCTGGGTTACCTTGGAACAATTGATTTTTGAGTGAAAATTAAAGGAACGTACCACTCACGACAGCAAAAATCGAAATGATGCAGATTGTTGGATCGAAAATGATTATCTCAAAGTAAAAGATAATGAAGAACACAGAATTCTTGTTTGGTCCATAAAAGGAGGTGGGTTTTTCTCTTTGATTGCACTTCTTAATTTTATTTTCGGGATGGGTTTTGGACTTTTGGTTTAGTTTCTACTTTCTAGAGAGAGAAAGCAGTCAAAGATTTTAGAGAAAGAGGGAATTATGAAGCCGTTGGTGAGTGGCAAGTGAGAACGCAGCATAATTAAAAGTGGCCATGGAGACCCGGAGATCCTGTTTTTTCCTTGGAGGAAAAAGAAAGCTAATTATTATTATTATTATTATTATTTGATTTGATTCGGATATAATATTAATACATATTAATTATTCGCTTAAATAGACTTATTTTTGTTGATTATTAATTTGATTTCGTTTACTAACGGAATAACTATTAATCAAAACGTTTGAAATCGTTGTTTTTTATCGTTATCTATCCTGCTTCGATCCTTAATCGAGGTAATGAAATGGCTTTAGACTATGTTCCTTTAATCGGAATCCAAGTGTGCTGCTTGTGAGTAGGTCTTGACTGAGAGGTGTTGGTCGGTGTGTATTGGGATGGCTCCTAAACGGCTCTCGGAAGTTGAAACTGGTAGGATGTTAATTAGCTTATGATTTCAGTTACCAATCCTACGAGATCGAACATTTGAATGAACTCTCGTAATAAAGGCAACTTGTTATCTTAAAATGAGCTTCCCTACTTGCATTCGACTTCGCTTTCGTAATGTGTTTCTAAGCACTCATAGGGGGTTTGAAGATCTTGATGACGATGAAGATGATATTTTTAGCTCCAAAAAGGTTTGTCTTTGATTCGCCTATTTTTTTTATTTGTCTTTTAGTTTGAAAACGAGTTCTATCATTTGTATATACATCCAAATTAGTGTAGATTCTTAAATCTAGCTGAAATTATTTCTTGTGTTTCCACCGATAGTTGCATAATTCATCAAGCCATATGTGAAAAGGTACGTTATCCTCTTAAGTAACTTGAAACTTAAGATTCCGATACATAAGTTTAATCTTAAAACATAGACGTAGATGTCGGAGTTTGTGATAGAAGTGCTAACTTAGGGTGGGGCATGTAATATGATCATGAGGTTTTGCTTGATCCAAAGGGCTTGTAGCCTAACGGTATTAAGGTGTTGAAAGGTATTTCCACCACCCCATGACCTATGGTCATGGGTTCAAGTTACGTTGTGGACAAAAGGTGTAGATTTAGAACGAGATTAGTGTGTACATGTGTTCTGCTGTTAAAAAAAATGATGATGGAACAATGACATTCAATAACTATGATGTTAAAGATTGTAATTTTGCAATATGTTTGAAGTAAAAGATTATGATTTTGAATATTGAATCTTCAATTGCATATCAATGAATGAAATAGATTTGGCTTGTTTGTAGTTAGAAAATAAGATTCAACTACATATATATTGTCAAAGGGTTAAGATCCTCTCATGTTTAGGTCAAACATGACTCATTATATTCTCTCACAAACATGAGAGTGGATCCCTTATTTTAGTCAAGAATGGATCCCCTTTGTAGGGTCCACTCTCATGCTTGTGAGAGAACATGATCAATCATGTTTGACCCGAACATGATCAATCATGTTTGACCCAAACATGAGAGGATCCTAACCCATCTTTAACCATTTCACTCTCTTTCCTAATTTACTTTAACTTTGTATTCATTTAAAATATACTATAAAACAAACACAATTATCCATCCATATTAGCACAAATTCCAAAATCTTATTAACTTATCTCTTTTTATTTCATAAATATAAATCTTTTTTCTTATTTTAATGTCTTTTAGAATTTATTTTGAAAACTAATAAAGTGCTTGATGTAAATAAAACAAAATTTGAAAAAAACCAACATGTTGAAAAAAACTTTTTTGTGACATTGAATTGCGCGAATAAAATATCATTACATTATTGAAAGCGACATGTTATAAAACAAAAACTATTCACCGCTACTGCATTGCGCGGGTACGATGCTAGTATATAATTATATATATAAATATTAAGAGTTTGGTTTGAAAAGAGTTTAATTAGGCAAGAAAAGTTTGAATTACAAAGAAGAAAGCGCATTTGTGATTTGTCAACCTCATCCTCTCAAGTTAGGCTCAGAAGATGAAGTTGGATGATTCATCAGCTATAGGTGGAAGTTGCCTCCACGCCCCCACCCATGTTGTCATTACCCTTTATACTTTTCACTTTTCTTTAGTGACCCATCAGTTTCATGCATGGATTTAAATTCAGTGTCGTATATCAAATTTATTTCTAAAATTTATAGTGAATCTAATAATAGCTCATCTTTATTGAAGGATGCGTGACGTCTTTCTACATTTTTTTAATCTTTTTAATATATAATTAGCATAGGATTAGAGCAACAAAATAACTTTTTTAATAATTAAAACCAAATGCAGATAAAGATACACATGCATGACACAGTGACACACCTTATAAACCATAAGCGGGATGGGGTGCTGGGCCCTCAATGTTTTCATATTTTCTTTGGCCCGTAGCATAGCCTTGTAGAAATGACTCAATGCGAGAGCGATCGCTATATATATAGATCGATTAAATCACGCAGGCTCCCTAATTTGGACGAGACATAAAGCAGCATAACATACGAATCTCAATCTCCCGATTTTAATTAAATGCTACCGAGTTCAGGTTAGATCCTGATTTTGATCGATCTTGTGTGGGTCGCTAATTTAGAGTTATGATTTTAAGGTTCATTTAAATAGACGATTCTTGGTTTCATGCTTAGGAAATTGGTTGAATAAAAAATAAAAAAGTTTCAGAATAACTAATAATTAAATAAAAAATTAATTACATGGAATGCAGGTAGGTCAGGTCTGCATGCATTGTTTGTGTACATTATTATATTATATTATATAATAAATGCATGATGATGTGGCAATCTAATAGCTTGCTTGCCAACTACTAAGCTTTCTCGTGAGGCAGCCATCTATTCAATTTTGACGGGTGCTGCCATTCCATTGGGGAGTTTTTGGATCCTTTTGGTTGTGGTGGTGTAACTTTTCTGGTTTCTTGGATTCCTTTTATTTTTTGTGTAGAGAATCTATTGATGTTGTCGTGTTCAATTTTGCTTCAATCAATCAATTTTCTTGAATATTCATTCAACAATTTTGTGTCTGCTTTTGAGTTTCCTTTCTAATAATTCCGTTCATTTTTAAAGGTAATTTCCAGTTATGTGTGTTTAGGGTTTTGATTACTTTCTGACTCAACAGTCTTATAGTCCTTGTAATTAGGATCAGTCATACATAAAATTAGGAGATAGCTTTATATAATCCGTAAACTTATTGGTTTCTTATAATTTCATTTTTTCCCGGCAGCAATGGTGACCAGAACCATAGATCTCCGGTCCGACACGGTGACGAAACCCACCGAAACAATGAGATTGGCCATGGCGAAGGCTGAGGTGGATGATGATGTTTTGGTTTACGACCCGACGGCCCGACAGCTCGAGTCAGAAATGGCCCGAATTACTGGCAAGGAGGCCGCACTCTTTGTTCCTTCGGGGACTATGGGTAACCTTATCAGTGTTCTTGTTCATTGTGAAATTAGGGGAAGCGAAGTCATCCTTGGTAATAATTCTCACATCCACATATACGAAAATGGTGGGATTTCAACCATCGGAGGTGTTCACCCGAGACCTGTAAAGAATAATAAAGATGGTACTATGGATATTGATCTCATTGAGTCTGCTATTCGAAACCCTGACTTTGAGATTTGTTACCCCAAAACTAGGCTTATTTGCCTCGAGAATTCGCATGCTAAGTATGAATTTGGATTTTGTTTATCTACTGCCTCCCATGTGTATGATGCAATGCTTAACCGTGATTGCTTGATGAATAATTATGCAGCTCTGGTGGTAGATGCCTTTCTGCAGAGTACACAGACCAGGTTGGGGTGCTTGCTAAAAAGCATGGCTTAAAGCTTCATATCGATGGGGCTCGCATCTTTAATGCATCTGCTGTGAGTTGAAACAAACCCTATCGTATTTTCTTTCCCATTACCCATAGAATGAAAAACTATTAATCTTTGTATATACTCAAAATCATTTTCGTTGGTAGTGTATCATTTGTTGGAACTCTTGATTCTACTACTAGCACTCTCAACGCCTTTGAAATTCAAGATAAAGTTTAATAGTCTAGTATATTGGAAGGTTAAGACCCAATTGCCATCCGTTGATTTAGAAATTTTTTCTCTTTCAGGCTCTTAATGTTCCTGTTGATAGGCTAGTACAAGCCGCGGATTCAGTTTCGGTAGGATTGTCTTACTTTATAGTATTTTTTCTTTATGCCCATTTAAAAAGTGGACACAAAATATGTGATATATCATAGTTGATGAGTTAACTTCAGGTATGCTTGTCAAAAGGGCTTGGTGCACCAGTTGGAAGTGTTATTGTTGGAACAAAAAGCTTCATTGCCAGGGTATCTTATAGTTCTTGAAATAAGCGGTCTTCGTTTTGGTTTTCAACTTTTGGTTATTATTTATTTTTAGTTTTAAATTTCAAACGTATTTCTGTAGGCTAGGATTCTCCGGAAAACCTTGGGGGGTGGAATGAGACAAGTTGGTGTTTTATGTGCTGCTGCTCTTGTTGCTTTACAAGAAAATGTCGAAAAGCTTGGGATTGATCACAAGAATGCCAAGACTTTAGCTGGTAATGCTCATCTTATTTCTACGGATTTTACTTTTATGTAGAGTTGCCTCCCTTCATTCCTCGTTAAGATTTACAAAAAATGTATAGAGATTGTTTAAATCTTAAATATGCAAAATCTTGATATTTTTCATTACGAATCTTGTTTTTCCAGAAGGGCTAAATAAAATCAAGGGTCTGCGTGTGGATGAAGCCTCTGTGGAGACAAATATTGTAAGCAGTCGAATTGCTCATATGATAAAATCCCCTTGTCTTTAAGTGTGGTTTAATGTTGGATTTTGGGCAGGTCTATTTTGAAATATTAGAGGGATCACATATGACAGCACTTAAATTAGGCAAAATAATGGAGGAGCATGGTATACTTTTGATGCCCGATAGCTCATCCAGGTGCGATACAATCTATTAATTGATTAAGAAAAGGGGCTAATATCATGTATTAGTTAATTATTTAGAAGGTGAACTGTTTTGGTTATTAACTTTATAATGTCTCGATCTGGTAATTGAACTTTTTTTATTTAAAAAAATGGATCCATCTGTTTCTGTGATCAAATGCAGGGTGAGGATCGTGATTCACCACCAAGTATCTGCAAGTGATGTGCAGTACACATTGTCATGCATAAAGGTACAATGCGTCACTGCTATTAGGACCATCCTATTTCATTGTATACAGTATGTTCAGTTGTTAAAATTTGGTTTCAGCAAGCAATGACTGGAGTGGCAGATGAAAATGGTGGCAATTGATGCAAATGTTAACCTTGTTGAAGATGATTTCCTCTTCCAGTTGTAAATGTGCTTGAATTTGTGTTCACAGTTAGTTTGCTATTAAAATTTCTCTTTAGAACTACTTCCTATTACTTTGCTTTAAAAAATTGGTAAATATACATACAATCCGAATAAATGTTGCACCGATAATAAGTACAAATATCGGAACAAAATAACCGAATATTTTATTAACTTATGAAAAATAATGAGTATTTTATAAACTAGTCAAAGATGAGGTCCTACTACAGAAGAAGTCTTGATTCAAAAAAGCTATTAAGATACAAATACTTAAAATGAACCGCCAAGTATCACAAATCCACATAACATCCATGCATCCAAGATATTCAAAGCAACAGTCTTTCTGTAGTAGATGTTGGGGAGATCTTTGGAAGCCTTCTGCTTTCATTCATTGATGTCAACAAAATCTTTTACTTTCTGTAGTAGATGTTCAAAGCAACAGTCTTTCAAGTCCAATAAGGAGAGAAAACCTTGTGCCACTTTCTCTTGGTTAAGAAACTGCATCAACACAGTTGTGCCTTTACCTATTACCTTCTTTCTTCTCCTTCTTTTTCTCTGATTTCACACTTACTCCATCAGTATCTGCTTTCAGTTGTATCAACTCACTCCCCTTAAGTGATATGAAACAAATTATTGCTTCCCACGAAAGGATCTTTCTTTCGGCCTCAGACAGAGTATAAATTTCATGCAAGGACCTCGTGATGTAGCTTTTCTCCATCTTGAATGCAACAAAAGACTTAATGGAGGGACTCGACTCATCAAGATCTAGCCTTCCCGCATTAAAACTTTCAACCAAACCAGGAAATGACTTGTCTTTTACCAAACTGCCAAGACAAAGTTTTGCTCGGACCCAACTACTTTCACCAAGATCCTGATCCAAGTGCAGAAGCAAGAGATGATCATAAGAGTCAAGACAAGTCCTTGCAGGAAGCTCCATGTACTAATGGGATAGAATTCAGTTCAACCCGAGTTGAGGAGTGGACTGATTTGCATAAAGGCCTCAAACGACCATGAATTATGGGAATGCTGGAAACCTCGTCATACTGCACATTACTTTACAAATTTGACCCATTAAGCAAGACCTTGAAATCACTAGCAACTGAAGCTCTATATTAGTTAGGAAAACCTGTCACCGGAAGAAATTAAAGGCGGTGGAAGTGTCGCTTTGTAAGGCCTCACAAGACAGCATCAGCACTGGACAACAAGGTGGCACTGTAGTCTAGTCTAGAGATCCGGGGCAAAACTGAAAAAAAAAAGCCCCTAAAAATATTAGAATATAAGCAATCAATGTGCAAATACCAATTAACTAATTGTACTAAGCAAACTACTAAACAGTTAAACAAATAAGGGACTAAAATCTAAACAATTAATAAGAGTTAAACTAGGAGTCAGGGAACACATATTAAAGAAAAGTAAACACTTGTTTGAGAAGTTAGAAGAATTTCAAGTCTCAAATCTGTATTAAATTTCTGAATTCTGTCTTCCGATCCTTGTTCGTTAATTCTCTACAGTAAAGTAGATGCCTGGATCAAGTCTACATTTGCACCATCGAATTCGATAAAGTCGAGAACTTGAATATAAGAAGGCCTAAAATATGAAGCCTTTAACCTCAAATCTCGAACTCTCAAGTCTTAGCATTCAATTGTGAGTGCTGATTTTGTTTCTTCTTCTTAAATGATATTATATGATTTCGTCCCAAATAGCCAAATGGTAAAAAGATTTTGTGTGCTTTCTTCTCAAAGTCGCAAATGCACAAACGATTTTTAAAGAATCGACGCTTTTTTGAGTTTTTTTCCCAAACAGCCAAATGATTTTGGCAATTGAATGTTTGAAACTGCTTGGCCCTTCATTTCCATTATTGAGTCACCGTCTTCCCGACTTCTATGCCTTAATTAAAAGTAATTACTTTTTTCCCTTTAACCCTTGTGAAATTTAAATGTGTATGGTGACCTCTTTTTTTTATTCCTCCTTTGAATTATAGTTTTGGGCTTAACAAAAATGGGCTTACATATATACATTATACAGTATAGAACATATCTAAAACATGGGTCCCTACTAGTTGTGGGCCCTAGCGGTTGCCCTTGTCACACGCTTCATAAGACAGTCTTGTTGCCCACTCAAATCAAGGTCAATGGTGAGGGGTTGAGTATTATAATTATTCAAGATATCCGTCAACTATGAAGCAGCAGAGGATGATGATTGATGAATATCCACCAAGCAATAGCTTGTTTAAAAGCAAAAAAATTGAAATTCGGGCACCGTGGGTAGAAGCTTTATAGGAGATGCTGGTGAGTTCTGTTTCTGACAAGAAGGAGATGAAAACAGCCTGGAAAGATGGAGATTTCAAAAATAGAGGCTGAAGAGAGGGAGGATCCTTTTCCACCAAGCGTCAACACCCGTCTCTCACCTGCCATTTCTGCACTAAAACCATAAGGCCGCACGTAGCGGTCTACCCGAGCCCCCTTCGGGTTCATTTGGGTTTGGCCGGCTTCTTTGAGAGCACCGCTGCGGCCCTTTCGGGTTGTAGCCTTCTTCCGCCATTTCGGGTTTGGCAAACCGAAGCTTTCCTTTTTTTTAGTTTTGTAGAGAAAGTAAGTAGAGAACAAATATTTGAGTCGTTTGGGTTGATTTGGGATGAGTGCTACTTGGGTTTTGAGTTAATTTGGGTTGGGAAGGAAAAAGAAAGAAAAACTTATGTGGCATTTGGGTTGATGCATAATATACTCATGGTCTAAGGGCATCTCCGACTTCAATGAACTATCATTTCTTTATTTATACAATTTTATCTTTTAACCTATACACTTTGTTAAACTCTAAAGAGTTTAATGGATTTTCACATCACCATTAACTCTCCATTATTCGCGCTAATCAATATCGCGGAATAATTTTGTTCGGCAAACATGTCCGTTTTTTCATTTCTTTTATTTATATAGAACTCTTTTATTAACTTTAAAAACATTAAAATAAAAAAAATTCTATTATGAAATAAGGAGAGAAAGATAATAAAATCTTAGAAATTATGTTCATATAGTTGGAAAATTGTGTTTGAATGAAAAAATGTGTTAGTGAAATGATATATTTTAAATGAATGAAAAATTAAAATAAATTAAAAGAGAGATAAATGGTTAAACATCGAGTGAGTAATATTAATTTAGATTATGAAAAGTCAAGATAATATTTTAAAATTTAAGAAATTTTAAAGTAAAATAGAATATTAGGTGGTTTATATATTAATATATATCTAATATACCTATATATATCTAATATACCTACAAATTATGTGTGAGAGTATATTGTGGGGTCCAGCCCATCCCATTCGGCATTAAATGAAGAAAGGGTTTAGTTTCTGAAAATGTATCCAACTTGTCACCTTTTGCTATTGTGTGTACTGAACTTACAAACTTACCATTTAATGTACTGAAGTTACAAAACTTACCATTTAGTGTATCCGGTTACCTATTCAGCAGGTAACCG
>JAUEJL010071039.1:0-16599 GCA_032274825.1 Drosophyllum lusitanicum | reverse complement strand
AGACAAACCCACGCGGTTTGGAAACTTAAATTGTATTTTAAAAAGAAAATTTTGGTTCTCAAAAGCACGGTGTTACACATAACCCATTGAAGGCCTCATAAATCTAAGTATGAACCACATAAACTGATTTACAATGAGTCTAGAATTGCTACCTCGTTGGTTCTTGATCGAATGTCGTCGTTTTAAAGCAAAACCCAATCGAATAAGGACCTCTCTTCCCTTTCTCTCGACTGCACAATAACGTCACTGCCCACCTAAACTTGATGACGGCTACGGTATCTTTTTCTAAGGCCTGGTTCCCTAAATTGGAGTATTAATACCCTTCTATGTTAGTCTTGTCCATACACCCTCAAAACCCCTATTCTTCTTTTAATTCCTAATAACCAAAAAGTATTTCTATAACAAGGAATCCCTTTCTTTAATATTAATAATAATACTACACTTTATTAAATTACAAATTTACATTTAGGAAACGGGTATTACACCTTACTCAAACGCCCCTTTATAACTCCTAGCCAAACCAACCCACCTGCCCACTTATAATAAGAAACCGAAGTTGTGCATTATTAATCTTTACTTACCATCATTTAATCCACCATTCCGGTAAACGAATGTGTTTTTGCGTGATATCCCCTCCTTAGCCAATATGTTAGGATCCTTCATTTTTACCCTCGGGGTGTACCCTACTTTAATCCGTTTTCATCAGCCAAAATTAGTTTAGTTCACTCCACCAAGTCTATTATCCTTCACACTCCACAGCTCCTCACCATCTTGTATCAACATCTCTATAACCTCTTTGGTGTCACTTTTAATAACTACCTTATCCTTGTTCGTTTCTTGTCTTGTCACGAGCATTGCCACTACTTCAAAGATTGTTTCAGCTTCAATCTCTTCAATATTTGAGTACTTGGATGATCTTAAGAAAAAGCCTTTAATATCCAATCCTTTTCTCTTTAAAACCTCTCAAATCCCACCTTTGTTGTTGAAGTAACCGAGTTCCCCATCAATAGTGAATACCCATCCTTCCATTCCTACATCCTTTCCTCCGAAATCCTTTTCCGTCCCGTTTCTTTCTTCAGATGTAAATAGTAGCTTTGGTTGAACAAATATATTTTGTCCATAACCATCCAGTTCTTCCCACTTTGTTTCAATTCATCGACCCACATTGAGTTTAATATAATCCACCATTGTATGCAAATCCCTTGCTTTTCTCTTAAATACTCTGTTATTTCTTTCCTCCCATAAATACCATACAATTCCTAAAAAGAGTACTCTCCATCACTTCTATAACATTACTTTCACCACTCAAATAGTCCCAACACTTGAACAAGTCCATAATCAAGCGAAGATTCACCAAATTTATCTCCCATCCTTCTAAAATTTTTAGCCATACATTCCAAGAAAAATTGCATTGAAGGAACAAATGGTCAACAGTTTCAGTATTTTCATTGCACATAACACACCTTCATTCATTCTCTTCAAATATTCCTCTACACACTAGTTTTCCTCTAGTTGGGACTCTCTTTACTAATACAAACCACGAGAATTGTAAAACTTTTGGCAGTGTCCGGTTGTTCCACTGTTCTTCTAACAACCGATTTCTCACACTCAGAGATTTTGATGCTTCTTTTACAAAACTCTTACGTGTGAAATACCCTTTCTTCTCAGACTTCCAAATTAACCTATCCTCTCCATTTCCTTTTAGCTTTTTACCATTTAGTACATTCATTCTCCAATCCAATGGTGGTCTCCTTAACTGTAAGTTCTAGATCCAAACACCAGACACTATCCCTTCCTTATTACATAAAAACGCATATATTTGTGAAAACTTCCTTTTAAAAACTTGATCACCAGCCCACTTATCCAACTATAATCTCGTTTTCTTCCTATTCCCAACCTTTATAACAAAACCTTCATTTCCCATTAATCCTCTACTATTTCTAGGATAAATGTTTTCAACTACCCTCTTCCATACATTTGACATTGTTCGAATATTCTTCCATACATGACACAGACCCCACTCAAAACTCCATATTTTCTGTCAATTAAGCTCTTCCATAATGCATCCTTCTCATTCGCATATCTCCGGACCCATTTTATTAAAGGAGCGCTATTTTTTAACTTCAAGTTGCCCAACCCCAGTCCTTTTACTTCTTTTGACAGTGTATCAACTTTCTGTTTAGGCCATGGTAAATATCATGTACCTTCTTTTCTTCCCCACATAAAGGTCCTTCTTACTTTTTCCATCGGCTTTAATACTCCCTCCGGCGCTACATACATCAATAAATACATATTTTATTGCTATTAATAATATATAATTGTCAAGAGCTAATCCTACACCATTTTATTGTTCATAGTTGAGTCTTTCTAACCCGAGTCTTTTTTATTTTATATAGTTGTTTATGCAATATTTTATAGCGGAAATGGTAAGACTGTCACCCTATGTCTTTGTGGTCACATGATTGAATTTTTTAGAGACATGATTTGTATACAATAAGCATTTGTCACACACAACAATTATGACTTTATGCCCTTATAATCCTATAATCTTTTATTCTCATCCACATATTCAAGAGTATGATAGTCAAAACAACCATTAATTTTGGTGTCCCACAAAAACCATGTACAAATCATCTCTCAATATTTTATAATGCTCATTTTCTTCTTATTTTTTCTCTCTGTCTTCTAACCCCTTTCATTCTCCCTTTTTCCCTTTTCTACCCCTTCTTTTTTCTTTCTATAAACAAAAGATAAATAAGTTTTGTAACAAAATATTTGGTTAAATCTTTTTTAGAAACTCATTTGAAGATAGTTAAACGTACGACTAGAGATGAAACATTTTAGAGTGTATATTCGTTAAAAAAAATACACAAAATTTATACTAAAAGTATTATAGATAAAACTATTATTGAAGGTAATCTAATCACATAAAATTTACAACGAAGTGGGCAACAACACTCATATACTAATATTTTTTAGAAAGTTATAAACAGTAATTTCCTAAAATATAGTTATATAAATTTGATTCAAAATTAGTAACAAAAGAAATAACCGTCTAGGGTTAGGCCTTAGAAGTACATTGGAAGCCATATGTTATTTTTTAGGTTGAAAAGTTGTCCATGGTTCAAAACTTCAAATCTTCTCCTAAATTAGTATTTGGTTGGCAAGAATCCTTATGATTATGAAATAACCGTCTAAGGATTCTTGTGTTTTGTTTACTTTATTGAGGGAATATGAAGAAATTGAAATCCATCAAAAGAGAGAAAGTAAATTCCATCACTAGATGGTGGGATTTTAAAATCTTTTAAATGAGGTAATGTGGAAAATTATCTTGTTACCCTCAAATATCTCTGTAGCCCTAATAAATCTATCTCATTCCATCTACCTAACCCATTAGCTGACTCCACCCTCCAAACACCAATGTCTTCTTCCTTCGCCTCCAGACCCTCCAACACAGTATTCCTCCGTCACCGCCTCTAGACCCTCCGTCGTAACCTTCCTCTGTCGCCGCCTTCAGACCCTCCGCCTCAACATCTTCTTTATCGGTCACGGTCGCCTGATTTCACCGTTTCGTCGCCGCCTTCTTCTGCAATCGCTGCCTTCCGCCTCAGCCTTAGGTGAGTCTCCATCTATCTCTCTCTCCATTGCTGCATTCCTCCACAATGTTGAATCTGTCCGACTTTAAGACCGATGATACTTGAATTTGTGAGTCTGATGAATCTTGAATTAGGAACATGATTTGATGATACTTAATGTACATGTTCGAAGCTCTCTTTTCACTTGCCCCTTAAACCAAATACATCCTCAATTCTAAACATGGGGCTTTTGATATTTTGTATTGTTTCAATTGGAATTGTTTTTAGGATGTTGATTAGTATTTTGGATATGTAGGTTTTTGATAACTTTATGTGGATGTGTCAAAAGATTACTATATTGTGTAGTAAGATCATCCCAAGAATATATTTTCGATAGGATGTATCGGAAGGTTATTATATTTTTTAGTAACTTTATGTGGATGTGTATTGTAATGATTTTAACTTATGATGTTTATTAGCATGATTTTCATAATTTATTGATATGAATGCTTAATCAATTAAATAAACTTTTAATATTTTTATAATTTATATAATATATTTTTACATAAAAGTTATAAAACAGACTAAATTAAGTAAAAAGAACAAGAACGACAATTATGTCATTTTACATAACTGAAATCAATTCATTTACATTGTCTGCAAAACAAACAGAATATAGAATTGGATTCAAATTTCATTTCCTGCCAACAAAACAGATTCTACAAATTTAAATTCCAATTCTTGACAGATTTCAATTTTTTCACAAATCCCAAATTCTTTAAAATTATTCTGCGAACCAAATGCGATCTAAGTTTTTTTTTTTTTTGCTTTTTCTTCCCCTCGTGATCTTTTAATTCCTCAATAACGGTTGCTTTTTTCCTATTTTGAATTTGGAACATATATTTGTTGTATTATATTCAACATATGTTTTTTTATGTTATTTGTTTTTAATCTAACTTTTAACATATAAGTTTCGGCGTAAATATAAATATATATATTTATGACCTTTTCATATTTATCTATATTTCAATACAAATATTATTATAGGAATGAGATCAAATAAAAAGGAAATTAAAGTAAAAAGTGTAAGAGGGATGGTTATTCGATCATTTTTCGGTATATACATCAACTGATAATTGTTAGTTCATCATCTTTATTGATTAAAACTAGTTCTTTATAGATTTTTTTTTTATGAATCCAACATATTCATCACTTTTTAGATGAAAGCATTTTGTTCATCACCAAATTATTCCAAAATTTTGGTTTCAAAATCTACATTTTGAAATCTCTTTTGCTCTGTAAAAAGTGATGAATATGTTGGATTCATCAAAAATAAATTGATAAAGAACTAGTTTTAATCAATAAAAAGGATTTTTTTATTGTCTCTTACCATTTTTACTATAAAATCTTTTTTACTTCATCTCTACCCTATTATTATAATATGATATTTATTCAAAAATTATGATTTCCAGTATTTATGATCTTAAGACTTCAATCTTTATGAAACTTTAAAGAATAGTTCTCTTTTTCTTCATTAACCTTTTTGTGAATTGTGAATGCCTTTTTCAGTATTATGATTTTTAAAGCTTTAATTTTTATATTTTAAATAAAAAATTTAAATAGTTCAATCTACAACAGTGTTTTTCTTCATTAATTTCTTTATTGGATTGTAATTATCAATAACCCAAAATAATATATTAGACGTATTCGATTGTAATTATGAATAACACAAACAAATATATTAGACAAAAATAAAAGCTGGATCTGCACCAAATAACATATTATAATCCAATTAGTGTATTTTCTTCACTAAAGTACAAATTCCACCAAAATCAACAACCTCATCCCCATCCTAATTACTCATAATTTCTTCACTAAACTATTGCTTCATTTGGAAATTCCACTGAACTGGTAAGCCTATGTACTACCCTTCTTATCTCCAATCGTAGTAACCCCAATTGAATGTTCCAGTTTTAGTTCAAATTAGAGTTTTGATTCAATTCCCATCGTGGGTTTGGTTTTTTTTTTTTTTTTAACAAATCATGCCTTCTTCGATGCTATATGGAGCTCAACATCTTGCATTTACCCCAAAAGGGTTAGGGTTTACTAGCTCAGATTTGCATGGTAGGAATTTCCCCAAAATCAATTTGGTCGGTAGAAATTGCTACAGTTTTCAATCTAGAACCCTAGTTGCACCGAAATGTAGTGTCTCTGTACCAAGACCTGCTTCACAGCCTAGGTTCATTCAACACAAAAAAGAGGCATTTTGGTTTTATAGGTTTCTGTCAATTGTTTATGATCATGTGATAAACCCTGGTCACTGGACTGAAGATATGCGAGATGATGCACTCGAACCGGCTGATCTAGATAGCCGTGATTTGATAGTGGTGGATGTTGGTGGTGGCACAGGGTTCACTACTTTGGGTATTGTAGAGCATGTTGATGCTAAAAACGTGACTGTTTTAGATCAATCACCTCATCAGCTTGCAAAAGCTAAAGAAAAGAAGCCTTTGAAGGAATGCAAGATTATAGAGGGAGATGCAGAGGATCTTCCTTTTGAAACCGATTATGCCGATAGATATGTGTCGGCTGGAAGGTATAGCTTCTCAGAAGTTCATTTTACATGTGTTGATTGCAACGGTTGAAAGTCTAATTAGTTTGATTTAATGTGCATTCTCTATTTGAAGTAATTTGGTTTGATTAGGAGATGTTAAAAGTCTTTAATGTTTGGATGTGTGTTTTGATAGTGATCATTGCGAATTGAATTAACAGCATCAGAACAGATTATCACATAATCAGTTGGTTAATGGGGTGTTTGGATGTGAGTTCAAGGTGAAAACACTATAACTGCCTTGAGTTATTTTGGGTATACTGATTATAATTATCTTTTTAGAGTATTTTGAGGTCAAATTGATGAGATCTGGAGAATCAGGTAGTTATTGAGATAAAATGCATGTTACCTAATCATCCCTGGTTTTAAACGACTAACTAATCGATTTTGATTCTTTGCATGACAGTAGTACAACCTTGTGCCTGCTTCTTTAAATCTGATTTTTATAATCAGTAAATCATAATCATAATCACTTTTACCCCAAAAATGTAAAATTTCCGAAGACTCTGTAAGTAATATGACAAGCCATGGGCCTCACAGGGTAACTAAAGAAAAACCAGGCTTAGAAGCCTGTTTTCTCCGAACTGTAGAGAAAAACGGAATTGTAATGCTAAAAAATTGGATGCGAATAGGTGATATTTCTTTTAGGTAAATCTATGCTCCAAAAAGGTTAAAGAATCGACCAATGCCCCCCCAAATTTTGTATATAAGCATATTCAGCATCCAGTTATATCTATTTTTAGAATTGATGAACTTACAAGTGAACATTAACGTTAAGGATTTTGAATATTATGCTAATGCGTTTCCTTTTAGCAAAATGTTCACAGGTAGTGCTTTTTCCTTAACTAACTATACGGCCTTAACACCTTTTTCTCTTTATAAATGTTAAGTTTGCTTGATTTTCTTGCTATACAATTAGAGTGGATTATACACACAAAATGTTTATCGGGAGACTTATTTTCCGGATAAAGTTGTTCATGAATAGACCCTCATCTCCCCATGACCTACTCCAAGAGGATTCTAGATACAAAAACTTTCTAATGGGGTGCTTGGATGTGTGTATAAAGTAATTAATTCGACTCATAGGCGCGAAGAAATGTGAGTGTTTGGTGAAAACTGATTCTGTCAAACTTGGACAAGAAAGTAAGGAGTCGCTTCTAGAAAACTGGTTATTGAGATAAACATAAAGTCTCTTTACGGCCTTCATAAGTAATCAACGGATTATCTGATTTGATTTTCCAAGTACCAATAATCACTTTGAAAGCGAATATCCTAACACCGCCTAATTCAACATATGAGCATCTATTTTCATTTTTATGCGTTTATTGATAAAGAGAATTAAAGTTCCTGGTTGAACAAGGATTCAATATACTTACGGGTTATGACCATGTCTTTCCAGCATCGAGTACTGGCCCGACCCGCAAAGAGGCATCAAAGAAGCATACAGGGTTCTGAAGAAAGGAGGGAAGGCTTGTTTAATTGGTCCTGTTTATCCAACATTTTGGTTGTCTCGTTTCTTTGCAGACATGTGGATGCTGTTTCCAAAGGAAGAAGAGTATATCGAATGGTTTGAAAAGGCAGGATTTAAAGATGTCCAGATTAAAAGAATTGGCCCAAAATGGTATCGTGGTGTTCGTCGCCATGGTCTCATCATGGGATGCTCTGTCACTGGTGTCAAAACAGCATCTGGGGATTCTCCATTGCAGGTTATTTCTTCTTTCTCATTGAATGACATTTTAGTTAATGGATCTATGCATTATCAATAACATTCATTTTGTCAGAGGTTAAAACCGAAAACTTGTCAACATTCATGTCATTCAAATGATTCCTTCTTAGGGGGTTTTTGGATTTGTGTTTCCAAAGTTATTCTTTTGGCATAAAGAATCATAATTAGATAGTCATTTGTTTAAAGCTACTGATAGGCGTTTGGTAACATTTATCTTGAGAAGTAGTTTTCTAATGGCAATTCATAAGTCGATTATCCAAATCTAGTTATCTGGACCTGTAGATTTGATAATTAGTTTTCTAATGGCAATTTATAAGCCGATTATCCAAATCTAGTTATTTTGGATGTTTAAAAAATATGATAATACTGGAATCATAATCATTTCATTCAAATACTCAAAACTGATTATTGTCATGTTAAAATGTATCAATAAGTTTAAACGCACATCCAAACACCCCTTAATCTATTTGTGTAGTTAAATCTCTCACTTTGTTAGTTTGAAGGTATTTCTTTTTTAACTAGTCATCTTTCTTCTATGAAATTTACTATATCTAATAAACACTGGTAATAGTAAAAAACGGAAAATTACGTAATTGCATATTTAGTTCTTAAAAAGGTAGATGTTTTCTAATAACAACAAAAAAGGGACATGCTGCAATCTTCATGGAACATCCGAAAAACGGAAAGTGTTACAGCTGTCACTCGGTCGAGCAAATATTAGTTTAACTGGTTCGACCCATTTCCTTTTTACCTTTTTTACAAAAATATTACATGTTGCAATTTCATTGAACATAATTGCAATTTACACAAGCTTTTAAATTGATTATATTTGCCGCATTATTTTATAATAGTTTATAAAAACAAAGTGTTATGAGGTCTATCTAATACATTTTGACCCGCCATAATTTTACCAGTTTTGACCCATTACCTAATGTGTTTGCTTCGCATCATAATTTGAGTAGAATCATTGCTGTCAGAGTTCGTTATTTTTACAAATATAATTTTTGTTGCAGCTCGGTCCTAAAGTAGAGGATGTAGAGAAGCCTGTGAACCCGTTTGTATTTCTTGTACGATTCCTTCTTGGCACGATGGCTGGAGTCTACTATGTACTGGTTCCTGTTTACATGTGGCTCAAGGACCAAATTGTGCCAAAAGGCCAACCAATATGAGATACTAAGAGCCTTTGTATGTTGCAGAAGTGTTTAGTTAATAATTATGATGGAACTTGCTGTATGCAAGACTTTCATGCTGCATAAGTGTGTAGTTAATAATTATGATGGAAATTTTTGTTTATTATGTACGACTTTTGTTATTTAAGTACTTGTGGAATCTTGCAGTTAAGGGTAAATCCTTCATGGGTTCCGATAGAGATGACAATTGATCAGATTTGGATTGGATAATGTCATATTCACATCTATGTTCATTTAGTTTTTCGTCATTCATATCCATACACTTAAAATCATTTCATCCATATCTATATTCATCGGATTAGAAGGGTACATGGATATCCATTGAATGCCAAAATAACTCTTTTTCTCAAAGGAAATATCATAGATTTACGTATAATTTATGATTTTGTTGACATAAATACATAGACTTTATAAAAAAATACAAATAAAAATATAACTGAATATAACTACAATCAAAGCTAAAAACATACTTTGTAAATATATATTATAATTTTTTAATATATATATTTTCAATGTTATATTAATATATATAAATGTTAAAAATATAGTAAATATATAGATTTATAAACTTAATTATATAAAAATTTAGTTTAGAAAAATTTAATTTCGGGTTACTGGATTCATCAATGGATGTATAATCGTCATTTATATCCGTTCCACTAAACATCTATATCCGCTTCACATATGATATTCATCAATTTAACTCAGTCCATATCCACCACCGATGGATTGAATTTGATGGATAATCATCGGATCGGATGACCATTGCCACCACATATTTATGTGTAATCCGGGAAAAAACTGATTGGAGAGCTGTGAAGTGGATCTTGCGATATTTGAAGGGTGCATCTGACATTTGTCTGGTATATGATGCTAAGAAGCGGGATGATGGCTTGACAGGTTATGTGGATGTTGATTATGGTGGTGACATGGTTAAACAAAGATCACTGACTTATTTCATCTTCACTTTGTTCGGATATGTAGTCAGTTGGAAGGCTACCCTACAACCTACAGTTGCCTTGTCGACAACTGAGGCGGAATACATGTCGAGGACTGAAGAAATCAAGTAGTGTATCTGGTTGTATGATCTGGTGCAGAGTCTTGGTCTGAAGGTGGAGAAACCGGTGTTGTTATGTGATAGTTAGAGTGCTTTGAGTCTGCCTAAGAATCCGGTGTATCATGAGAGGACGAAACACACAGATGTGAGGCTCAATTTCATCCGGGATGTTCTGGAGGAAGATATGTTTTCTATCCAGAAGATAGCTACTGAGCATAACCTAGCAGATATGTTAACGAAGGCGTTACCGGTGGAGAAGTTCAAGCATTGCTTGGACTTGGTGAATGTTCGCAGGAGGTAAAAGTCCCTTCGGGGCATTTGGCAAGAAAGTGATGATTGAGAGAGACTGATGAAACCTTGGCGGTTGAAGAATTTTCAAGTCAAGGTGGAGATTGTTGAAAGGTGACTTGAAAATGACTTTGAATATTGAAAACTGAAAATCAAGAGTGCACGACGTGTGACATCGGAAGGTGCTCGGCGTGTGACATGGGCACACGGCGTGGAGCGTTCGTGGGTGCAGGGCGTGGAGCGGGCTGCTTCAGCCCAAAGTCATTTTCTTTCATATGCGGCGGCCAAATCTTCTAATTTGGTTAATTATGTTTACCATAATTATGAATTAGGGTTTTTCTTGAGTACGTTGTATGGTTATAAATATTGAGCCTAGGTTTCAGTAATTTGCATCCTAAACATTGAAACTCTCTCTGATATCAGTAATAATAGTCTATCTGGTTCCTGCCCGTGGACGTAGGTTGACACACTGTTAACCGAACCACGCAAATTCATGTGTTCTTTACTGCTTTCTTTTCTCGTTTACGCATAACAGTATCAAGTATCAATCTTATATGAAGCAATCAACACAATGATAAGGTGAACTCAGATATATGTATGCATACGTGAGAGAGCAAGAGCCGAGAACACAAAAGTATAAGCGTATAACGAATGCTTAGTTGAATTAAGTTTAATTACAATCTATTTATACCTTAAGGTATTGACATAATGTATCTTAATCTATCACTAATGTCATATGGACATTAAACTTATAAAGTTAACCTCACTAGAATATAATGAACCCAACTAAGGGATCTAAGTATCTAACAATATCCTATTACTTTCATATGCTTTACAATTATAAGTGTGACACTTTTAAAAACTTTTACACCTTTGTATCCTATTACATTGATATGTTTTACTTTGAGTTTAGAATCTTGTCTAATGATCATCAAGCTTTTCGGAATTGGACCGAAATTGTTCACCCCCACCCTTACTAACCGGTCCACAATCAAAATAGAGAAGATAAATTGTATAATCAAGAGTTTAAAAAAGTATCTGACCGGATTTAATCCATAAATGACTATTGTAAATTGCATGTGTTCAAATTACGTACTTGGTTACAATCATGGGAAAAAACTCTTTAGAATAATAGCCAACGATCAACAAGATACATATCAAGTTATTAACTATGAAAATTAATGATATATCTTCCTACTATTTCTTTCTACTTTATCCTTCTACTTATCACTAATTTTCTTTCCTCACATCATTCATTGATTTTAACACTTATACGTGTTGATCTTGTGAGTAGAAAGATAAGTAAAATAAAATAATAAGAGGTTATATAAGCTCTCATTAAGCATATATGAGACCTAGCTATCAACAACACGTTTACCGAAGGAAGTCACAAATTTAATTACCTCACGTTTTGACTAGTGATATGAGCATTAGTCAACGATGGTGAAAGTTGACAGAAAATTACCAAGTATTAATAAAAGTAGCAGACAATTTCATCACACAATTTAGACGGCATTTTTTATTTCGTAGAATTAGTTAATTTTTATTTAAAAAAATGTAAAACATCAGCATGCTTCCTATACAAGAAGCATCTACAAGAACCACATTGGAACACTTAGCATGGCATTTTCTTATTTTTTCCAACTCAAAAGTTATAGATATTTAAATATATTTATATAAAAAAATGTAGCATTAATTAATTCCAATTAAAAAGAAATGGAATGTCAATGGCTTTATTATAATCCAACAGGCATTGTCAACTAGTGAACAAATATTGGCCTTTTGTTTTTTTAAAAATAACAAATAATTAAAAGACTAGAATTATATATATATATTATATATAGGTTGTGTATGGAATCTGTAGAGGTAAGCCCCTATGAAAAGTCTAGTTAAAATGATTATTAATTAAATTTTGTTGTTAAAGAACTCATCATCTTCACCGACGGAGGCTGGTGAGCCTGAAGGTTGAGGTCAGCATCTATTTGAAGAGAGGTTAACGTTATATATCCTCTTATTAATAAGACTAGCATGGTACCCGCACAATGTGGCGGTATCCAATAATTTCTACTCGATAACTTGTTCGTTTTCGGTATTCACGTAATACCGAGGCAACAAATAATTTTCCTTTTATAACATCTCTATTTTCTTTATCTTTTTGCCATTTTCTTTATTTACCTATTCTCAATCAACTCCTTTATTATTTTTAAAATAAATTTTGAGAACAATTAAAAAAGAAAAAAAGTTTCTACTTATAAAATAAGGTAAGTGGTACGAAAATACAGAGTGCAAATTAGTAATTTGAAACTATTTAAAATTAAAAAATTAAGAAAATAGAGTAAACTAATTTGAAACTATTGATTATATGAGCTATTTAAAAAAATTATAAATATATCTTTATAAATTATGATTATAGGTTATTCAAGTTTATGAGATATACTTATACACATTTTTTGATAATTACGTTAAAATATTTATTACATGATAGAATAGGTTTGGTTATAAAAATATTTTTTAATAATTAAGTTAATTTGAAACTTAATATTTTTTAATAATGAAAGGTTTAGTTATTAAAATGAAATGTAAGAATCCCATTAACTTTATTTAATTTTCCATTTAGTTTATATGATAATATAGTAATTCCAAAACACTTAACATTTTAGAGTTCAAAAGGATTAAATGCTTTATAATATAGTATAGATTAAATAATCAACACAACTGTGAAAATAAATAAAGGAGGTGGAGAAAAAAAACTAGTCGATTACATATGTTATTTTGTGATGGGTAGGAGGAAATAATATAAGGAAATAGAATTGTTTTTATGACTATATCTATAAACTAGATTAGATGTCAATGTGATACACGAGTCATTTAAAAAATAATAATAAGTATTAAATATTAAATATTAATAAAAACATATTAAATAATTATAAAACATGAAAATATAAGTATTTAAAAAAATAGAGGCGGACGACGTCAACACCCAAAACCAATGGTGGAAACGTCGATACAAGAAGAAGGGTAGAAATAACGGTAGAAATGTGATACCATGATATGAAAAGACATGGATTGTATTTCCTGTACAAACTATTGAATGTTATTGTTACAGTTAGGACAACAAAATCAAATCTTTATGTTATAATTAAAAGAATTTAAAATGATTGTAAAATATTTTAAAATAAAAAAATAAGAATTTGGTTAAATATGATTATAAAGGGCAAATACAATATTTGTAAATTATGGTGGACAAATATGATATTTTAAAATTTAAGAAGGACATATATAAAATTCTCCTTAATAATATTAACGAGATGCATAACCCGCGCGTTGCGGCGAGACAAAATAAAGATGAATAAAATATAAAAATAACTTTCAAAGTTTTAAACCAAAATACTTTAAATAAAACGGATATATAACATCGAAATAATTAGGATTGGAGATACAGTGAAAGTATGTTCTAAAAATTTATTGTGCGTTTATGGCATTTGGTTCGAATTCAAATCTATTAGAATATAATTTTTTTAGCTTACATCCAAACAATCTAAATAGTAAAAATTATATGATGAAATTTTATTTTATACATTTGTTAACATATGGAGCTTTAACATCAACTGTTATACTTTTCTCAATGATCATCTCATTTTTATTGCACGTTGCGATAAAAATAAAAATAAAAATAAATAATATAAAAAAGAAAAATATTAATTATGTCAAAACATAATTTGCGGAAAATTGATTTTATAGAATTTGTAATGCATATTAATTATGTCAACTCGTCAAATATAACATTTATCATTTTTAATCTTTACAGCAAAAGAAAAATATCCATACAAAATTTTTTTATTTAACAATTCGAAATGTAGAATAAAGAAAAGTTTAATTTATAGCTTATGAAATGTATTTTTTAGTATTATAATTTTGAAGAATAACTTTTTTAAATAAAAATCATATTATGATAAAAATGTATATCGATATGTAGATAAAAATGAAACATTCACAAATAAATATTTATATTTACAATAAATATTATATGTTAAAAGTGGTATAAAAAACTTATAAATATATAAAATAAATTGTTTAATTAGAATAAATAAGGAATCTTATTGCCATTTAAGATGTTGACTATTGATGTCCACAAAAAAAATAATTAGAACATATGTACCTCCCAAGATGCGAACTCAAGTGTTGTAGTTAATGAAAAACACATTTTACCACTCCATCGGTTGATACATGTTTATAAGTAATCTCTTTTAATATGTATATAACTACCCATTTTCGCTACAGGACAAACTGTTCATACTTCCTGCAAATTGTTATATACAAGGTGTTTATACCCGTGCATTAAGTCGGGTTAGATTTTTAAATAATCAAATTCATATTAATTTAAATTATATATAATTTATAGGTAAGATTGTTGTTCAAATATAATATACATACATATTATTTACAGCCCAGCCTCATACATGTTCAACTTGTGCCCATGAACAGGGCCAATATATAACACGGCCGCCATATTTTTTACCCATCTCCAATAGTACCTACACCCATTTAGCCAAATTAGTTTTTAGGTTTTAATATCCGTCGTTTTTGGGACTAAAAATCACGCATCGGCAGGCGTAAAAACATTTAATTAGCTGACGCAACAATGAATCAATCCAAGAAGGCGATTCCATTTCTCCATGAATCATTCATCATTTATCTCTTCGGTGATGGCAAGTCGCAAGCATGATTCATCTTTTCTCTCTTCGACGTTCCTGAATCTAGTAGACCAAGTGCGCTTTTTCTCTACTTGACAACTTCATGTTGTGTGTTTGAGCTTCTTGTACGGTGAGTCAAAGCTTGTGTTAACTAATCATCAGAATATATAATATTTTGTGTGATTAATGTGGCAAAGAAAAGAATATCAGGGGCGTTTTGGGTGAAAACAACTAAGTTTGATTTTTTTTCATTCTTCCTGATTCGTGAATCCAACATTAGCAACAAAAAAGAATCATTTTCTGTTTGTGTTTGAGGTTAGTGAATCCAACAACCAAGTGAGGTTAATAGATAATTCTGAATTTACAGACTTTTGCTCACGAGATTTCTGAATTTTAAAGACATGGCTGTTCAAAGTAGGAACTCTACAAATAGTGAACTAAACTATAAATTATCTTACTAGGTAAAATGTAATCTTATATAAATTGAAGGTGAAAAATAACAATTTATTTATGGGTGAAAATTAAAAATTGAAGATCAAATTTAATTTATATAAATTAAAGGGTGAAAAATAAAAATTTATTAGGGAGATAAAATGAAAACTAAAATGAATAGTGTTTTTTTTGTAAATTGATTATAAGATATATATAATTTAGATCAAAGTTAAAATTGGATCCAATTATAACTAAAGAAAAATCAAAATTGGATATCATTTTTTTATCAGAATGGATGGTTCAGACTTTATAATTATTTTTTTTAAATATAAATCAATAGTTATGAATGTCTAATATATTTATTCATGTTATTCTTTTATTAAAATTAGAAGAAGATTAAACAAAATGTTGATAATCAACAGTTAATAGTTTTTATATGTTAAATATATATTTGTTTGATCATGTTATCACGCCACTACATATTACTTGTTTTTTTAAAACTAATTTATCGTTGTTATCCAATCAGTCTTATTTAACTTTTATCATTGTTATTATATATCTCTAAAACAAAATTTAAAATAAATAATCAAGAGCGTTAGTTTGACCTTAAATAGACGATCAAGATTGTATAAATAAAATTGATTTATCAAATAAAGGGTTAGGATTGTATAATTAATTTTATAAAAATTAGTCTTTTATTTATATTAGAAGATTGGCAAAGTAGTTAGCCATTTTCTCATGAAATTTTTAGGGAATTTTTATAATTTTCCATTTTCTCATGAGATATGAATTTATCATAAGATAAGTGTTTCTCAATTTATATATAAAGAAGAAATTCATGAGTTTTTTTTGGCTCGCATTTCAATTAAACTTTTTATTTTTATTATATTAAAATAATTAATTTTATATATTATTTATTTTCTCTATTAAATTTTTTTTTGTGTAAATACGAGTATATATGTAACATCCTCGTATTGGGCCTAGTTGTAATTTCTATGTATGTGTATGTAAATTAATTAAAATAAT
>JAUEJL010071028.1:0-16599 GCA_032274825.1 Drosophyllum lusitanicum | reverse complement strand
CAAAACCTTTTGGTTTAAGTTTCCGCTGCTTACTGAATTATAACTAATCGTGATTGAGTTCACGTTTATGAAAAACGAAAATTTTTGCTAATTTTGTCGTTTTGCGAAGCCGGTGTTACACTTATGACTTGGCTTGAGATTATCAATTAATCAGCCCCAGCTCTAGCCCCAGCTAGTTTCGCCAAATGTACCCAAGGTAAAATGGTGGTTAGGGAAGAATAAACAATATTCTGTAAAAGAGTTAAGGATGTTGATAGATGAAAATTTATTAGTAAATGATGATAATAGTTATGTAAAAACAGATTTGAGCAAATAGTTCCAATCAAAGTCTGTATTTTTATGCGGAAATTGAGGCAAAGAAGGTTGCCAGTTCGATGGTATCTCGATCGTATTGGCTTGGACATAAACTTGTCTTTGTGTCCTCGTTGTAACAACAAAGTGGAGACATTGGAACATGCGTTTTTCGAATGTGAAGAAGTAGAGGACTTTTGGAGTAAAGTTTTAAAATGGTGGAGCATCGATGAAAGCACGTCAAGATCGATAGAGCAATTACGGGATTTGAACAGTAGATTATGAAAGGCAGGAGGCGTTTGGGATCGATGGACAACAGTAGTATGGGCAATGACATGTTGGATATGGAGAAACAAGAATGAAATGGCTTTCGGAAAAAACATAAGAAGACTAAAAGATAAGTGATTCGAGTTCAAGTGGAAAAGTGTTCAAATAGATTCAAAGAAGATCAAAGAAAAAACACATATCATGAACAGGATGGAATACATTTCCAGCTTGTGCATGAACCAACGTATTTCGTCTTTAAATGAGTACAATTGAAGGTTGATATTTATTAGAGTTTGTATTGAAGTTAATATAGTATTTTTGGTTTGTGGTTGAGTCAGAAAAGTTAGTTCGACTTGGTAGTGCTGAAAAATGTGAAAAGAGATAGGTTGTATGGTGTTTCTAATTTGCTTCTTGCAATTTAGGCCCTTTGTGGGTTTTAATAAAATCCGGCCTTTCAAAAAACATATAATTAAAGTATATAAAAAACCTTATTTTTTTATAAGTCAAAAATAATAATAAAAATCATTTTCTATACATCCTTCTTATATGTGAATTATTTTTAGTTTTAAGTTATTGTCATTAAATTATAAATCATTATCGTTAAAAACAGCCTTTTCAACTTTGATATTTTTTGTGAGGGTAATTCTATATAGCCCCCTCCGATTATCTATATAGCTCCCTTAATTTGACATGTGTGAGTAAAAAAAACTATATTAAAAATGTAACATTCTTGATTTGACATTTAAGTTTGTGAGGAGAGGGGGGCTAAATAGTAGCACTCTTTTTGTGAGGATATAAATTGTTTGGACTTCTATGAATCTAGCACAGGAGCGACGTTTGTTACCGAGCCATCTTTTGACACCTTAAACAAAATTTTACAAGCTGAATGGTTTACAAGACTTGTATGGTTATGATTAGAAAATTGTTGTTTGACAAGACCTATAAATGATTGGTCTGAATGACAGGAAATTATAATCTAACTTTTGAAGTAAAATATAGTTTTTGTTAAATATATTAAACATAACGAAACATAAACTAATGAAGCACAAAATAAGCTAAACATAGTGAACAACAAAACATTTGAATAACTAAATATTGATTACACATACACACCGAACAAATTGATATAAACGAGTAGCAATTGACTTTATTACTGTCTATGAAACCCATTGTTTTGACTTTATGCATGCAAAAGTTTTGATCGATAAAAATACTTGTGTCGTTGGAAACATCATTAGCAACTGGGTTAGAGTCAATCATCGTCGCCGGAAAAACCACACATCGGTTAGGTTGGAGGGCAATAATTGCTGGATCAATATGCATGGGAGACGGATCGTTTTTTGTTCATTAGGAAATATACAAGGGCAATATGATAAAACTTAAACTCTTTAAATGGTTTGAGGCCATTTTACATCAAAAATCGTTTAGCATCAAAGGTTTCATTTATAGGGCTTTTTTATGTTTTTAAACATGCTTAATGTTGTCCGGCTCAATAATAGGTGCTAAATCATTTCATTCAAAGCCTAAGAAACAACCCCCTGAGGTATAAATTTTGTTTTCAATAAATAACATGACACATACAATATGTTACTTAGAATAAAGGTATTTATATACAATAGTAACTTACTTAATACTTATGATTTTTTATCGTGATTGATAAAACTATGTTATTATTGTATGAAAGGGCATTTTTACTAAGGGGCATCAATGTATAAATATGTAATGTATCTCTTTCTTCTTAAGATCGACGATTCAGTTGTTGTAGATATAGTTTTAGATTAGACCCGTAACATAACAATAGAATAAGATGTTTCTTCCAATTTGAGGTTAAGAATATAAGGGGCTGTTTGTTTGCTGATTAATGGAACCATTCAGCGCTGAATGCTGAATCGTTCAGCATTCAGTCTGTTTGATTGCTGCCTCTGAATGAAGACTGTACTGAATGAAACAGAAGAACGCTGTTGAATCATTTTACCTTAAAGTACATTCTGAATAATTAAGCACAAAGTATTTTATCCTAATACTCCGTCTTTCACACGTTGACTAGTTCAACAATCATATCTTATAATCTTATAATATAATATATCACTATTAAGGTTAAAATGGTAAATTTGTATAATTCAGATTGTTCATTCAGAACTTTTATCAAACAATATGTCATAGTCAGAGGCAGATTTATTTAGAGCATTTGAATTATTCAGACAGAAAGATCATTTAGTGCTTAATCATTCTGTTTTAACAAACAACCTATAAGTTTGATCGTAGACGTATGTGTAAATAAGAGTTTATATGTTAGCCGTTAAAAATACTTTGTATTTAAAAAGATATATTACCTTGATAAGTAAAAAGAATATTTTATCTCTAATTATATTATATAATAATAATAATATAATATAACAAGCCACACATCATAACGTGTAATAAGGAATCGCAGTCGCCACTGTCCGTAATTGTTTCTACTCGGTTTCCATGGAAGAAGATTTTTCAACGCTGTGAGAGAATCGAATAAATCGATCTCCATTTCTAGATTTAAGGAGAAGAAACAGCTTCTCTCATCTTCCGCAAAACTAGGGTTTGTTACTTTCTCATAATTATCTCCTTGTTCGATTCAGTTTTTCCTTTCAATTTGCAGTTTCTGTTTCCTGATTTCTCCGTATATGCTTTATTGCTCTCCGATACGTAAGCCTGAATGTGTAAACAAGTTCGTAAGCTTGGAATATGGTTTTTTATATCGATTATTCATTTAGTCATATAGATCTAGTTCGTAAGCTAGGGATTTAGGTTTTTACTTTTTTGATTCTCTCAGTAAAACATAGTATATAATCGTTTGTTGCTGAAGTTTGTTCAAGTCTTATAGATGATTGGATAAATAAGTTAATACATGCATAATCGTCAATTTTAGGGTTGAATTATGATTATCAGTACTTATAAATATAGAACAATATGACGAGAACAAGCAGCCCAGTACTTAAAAGCGATCAAGAGAGCAATGTCTAGCGCAATTAGTATTTCGTGCGTATTTACGAAATGCGAATAAAATAGACATTTCAAGGGTAATATGTCTACTGATAACTTTTGCATAAACTTTAGACACAAATGCATTAAAAGATAAAATTAAAACTTAGAGATAGTATGTACTATGCAAACAGTATCCTATCCACCTGTTTGGGTCCACATTGCATGCTTCGTGAACCTAATTGTATGATCTGAATGATTGACCTATGACTAAATGTCTAAATGTCACATAGTTTGATAAATGTATCATCTTGAATTGTTGATTGGGTCTTGGGCTTGTGAGAATTTTATCGAGGGGAACTGAATTGAAATTTGTTTTGCAGCGCTTGAGATCGATAGAGAGCTTGAAATTTGAACAAAATGACGTGGTTCAGAGCTGGATCTAGTATGGCAAAGCTTGCAATCAGAAGAACCTTAACGCAAAGTGGATCATATGCAGCAAGGAAGCATGTTCTTCCTTCAGAAAGCCGATATTTTCATACTACAGTCTTCCGGTCAAAGGCACAATCTGCACCTGTCCCTCGACCTGTTCCATTATCTCGGCTAACAGATAGCTTTTTGGATGGAACTAGTAGTGTCTACCTGGAAGAACTTCAGAGAGCCTGGGAGGATGATCCAAATAGCGTTGATGAGTCATGGGACAATTTTTTCAAGAACTTTGTTGGCCAGGCTGCTACATCTCCTGGAATATCTGGCCAAACCATACAAGAGAGCATGCGGTTGTTGTTGCTTGTTAGAGCTTACCAAGTTTATGGCCACATGAAAGCCAAAATAGATCCATTGGGTCTTGAAAAGAGAGAGATTCCTGATGATTTAGATCCTGCTTTTTATGGTTTCAGTGAAGCCGATTTGGACCGTGAATTTTTTCTTGGTGTATGGAGGATGTCTGGATTTTTATCTGAAAATCGACCTGTTCAAACACTTAGATCTATACTGACTAGGCTTGAACAGGCTTATAGTGGAAGCATTGGTTATGAGTACATGCACATTGCTGACCGTGAACGATGCAATTGGTTGAGAGATAGAATTGAGACTCCCACTCCGACTCAATATAATAGTGAGAGGCGAGAGGTTATTCTTGACAGGCTCATCTGGAGTACTCAGTTTGAGAACTTCTTAGCTACTAAGTGGACGGCTGCCAAAAGATTCGGACTTGAAGGTGGGGAGACATTAATCCCAGGCATGAAAGAGATGTTTGATCGTTCAGCAGATCTTGGTGTTGAGAGCATTGTGATTGGAATGTCTCACAGAGGAAGATTGAATGTCTTAGGTAATGTTGTTCGTAAGCCGTTGCGCCAAATTTTCAGTGAATTTAGCGGTGGTACGAAACCAGTGGATGAAGTTGGGCTCTACACTGGGACTGGTGATGTCAAGTATCACTTGGGAACTTCGTATGATCGCCCAACAAGGGGTGGAAAGAGAATTCATTTGTCTTTAGTTGCAAACCCCAGTCACTTAGAAGCTGTAGATCCTGTTGTGATTGGGAAAACCAGAGCAAAACAGTATTACTCAAATGATGTAGATAGAACTAAAAACATGGGTATCTTGATTCATGGGGATGGAAGCTTTGCAGGGCAAGGTGTAGTTTATGAGACTTTACATTTGAGTGGCCTTCCAAATTACACAACTGGTGGGACCATCCATATTGTAGTGAACAATCAAGTTGCCTTTACCACCGATCCACAAGCAGGAAGATCTTCACAGTATTGTACGGATGTTGCTAAAGCTTTAAATGCTCCCATTTTTCACGTCAATGGTGATGATGTAGAAGCAGTTGTTCATGCTTGTGAGCTTGCAGCAGAGTGGCGCCAGACGTTTCACTCTGATGTTGTTGTTGACATTGTCTGTTATCGCAGATTTGGTCATAATGAAATTGATGAACCCTCTTTTACCCAGCCTAAAATGTACAAGGTCGGTTCTCTTATCTATAACTCATCTTCAAATTGTACTTTGCTATTGGTTTTGGTGTCTTCCTTTGGTTTCTTTTTTTCTTCAAGTTTTTGAACGGTACTGGTTGCTACAGATCATCAGGAACCATCCCTCGTCACTAGAAATCTACCAGAAGAAGCTTCTAGAAACCGGGAAAGTGACGAAAGAAGATATTGATAAAATACAAAGCAAGGTCACCTCAATCCTTAATGAAGAATTTCTTGCTAGCAAGGATTACGTCCCTCAAAGAAGAGACTGGCTTTCAGCTTACTGGGCTGGATTCAAGTCCCCTGAACAGCTTTCACGTATTCGTAACACTGGGTAAGTTTTTCTTGTCTTGTCTATACAGATATCCTTGTGGTTTTGACCTCTCGTTGAGACTTGAGAAGTTTACGCTGTTGTGCAGGGTCAAACCAGAGATCCTGAAAAATGTTGGGAAGGCAATCACAACTCTTCCAGAAACTTTTAAACCTCACAGAGCAGTTAAGAAAATATTTGCAGATCGTTATAAGATGATTGAGACTGGGGAGGGTGTTGACTGGGCAGTTGCAGAAGCCCTTGCTTTTGCAACGTTGCTGGTGGAAGGAAATCACGTGAGATTGAGTGGTCAGGATGTTGAAAGAGGTACTTTCAGTCACAGGCATTCTGTCCTCCATGACCAGGAAACGGGAGAGCGTTACTGTCCTTTGGACCATGTAATGATGAATCAAAACGAGGAAATGTTTACCGTAAGCAACAGGTTAGTGCAATCGTCAATAAGCATGCAACAATACATGATTCATTACAAACTTCTAAAGTTTTTTTGATGCTCTTATAATTATATATCATGTCATATAACTGGTCAAGAATTAGTGATCATATTTCGCCTGTTACAATCATGCATTAGATTTAGAACACTACTTTTCTTCGTGCTATTACCTCACCTGACACGTGTAAGATCCTTCAAACACTGGCATAAATATTCCAGCTTTTGATATTCAATTTTTCGATACAGTTCACTTTCGGAGTTTGGCGTCCTGGGGTTTGAATTGGGATATTCGATGGAAAACCCTAATTCACTGGTATTGTGGGAAGCTCAGTTTGGTGATTTTTCAAATGGGGCTCAGGTGATATTTGATCAATTCTTGAGCAGCGGGGAGGCTAAATGGCTGCGTCAGACGGGGTTAGTTGTGTTGCTACCTCATGGTTATGATGGTCAGGGCCCTGAACACTCAAGTGCAAGACTCGAGCGCTTCCTTCAGGTATGACTCATCCCACAGGACACACAACGCATGCACAAACACACTCACTTGGACGAGTCTTCTACAAATTGTCTAGTAGTGTCTTGAAAATATAAATTTATTAAATAGCTATAACCTGGTGTAATGGCAGATGAGTGATGATAATCCTTTTGTTATACCTGAGATGGAACCATCACTACGCAATCAAATTCAAACATGCAATATGCAGATTGTCAATGTCACAACCCCAGCAAATTATTTCCATGTGCTCCGTCGGCAGGTGAGTTTAGTAAGCTTATAAATGATTATGAGATTTATCAGTTTCTCATATTTTATTGTGTTATTCCAGCTGCATAGGGATTTCCGTAAGCCACTTATTGTAATGTCTCCAAAGAATTTGCTTCGTCACAAAGAGTGCAAGTCAAATTTATCCGAGTTTGATGATGTCCAAGGTCACCCTGGTTTTGACAAACAAGGGACTAGATTCAAACGACTCATCAAGGACCAGAATGACCACTCAGATCTCGAAGAGGGCATTAGACGTTTAGTTCTTTGCTCCGGGAAGGTTTGTATATACTCAAAACTATATGTGGCAATCACGATTCCTCTTTTATTTTTTGGTTGATTTGGGTTATCTTATCTCAAACGGGTCAAATATAAAATTTTGGCTAAAAATTAATGCATACGGCCCTCAAGTTTATTGTTAAATTTTTTTTTTGGTATTGTTATAAGATAGTTTTTTCTTTCAAAATCCTGTTGAACTTATTAGTTTTCTTATATAGACATTAGTAAATCGGCACGACAGCATTTTGCAGGTCTATTATGAGCTTGAACCCATTTTGTAATCATATTTAATGTATTAAGTTTTAGTGTGTGTGGATGAACCCGATCGTACTATAAAATTCTGTTTCAACTTGATCCCATTTTGACCAGACCACTGATGCAACCCGCCACTATTTGAAGCAAATAAATCTCAGATTTTCTCGTTTGCATGGCTTGCACATTTGTCATTTCCAATTGCTGTAACAAACTAACAAAAGGACATTTTGCAGGTTTATTATGAACTTGATGAACAAAGGAAGTCAATTGATGGCAAAGACATCGCAATTTGCCGTGTTGAACAGCTTTGCCCATTCCCATATGATCTCATCCAGCGTGAACTAAAGCGCTATCCAAGTAAGTTCAAGCTTAACGGGTGTTTGGATGTATGTTTGGAAAGTCATTATGTGATATGAATAATCAGAATTAGATTATTAGTACAGTAAACTGGGTCCTAGAAATTAGTGTTCGGACATGCTTTTGATAATCAGATTTTCAAGTGTTCGTCAAATTCTGATTATGATTTTAAGAAGTTTATATATGGCAGACGGGATTTCACAGATTTTTTGTTTATAATTTGTTGTACAATTAGTCGTTACATCATGTCTATGACCAATTGACCATAGCACACCTTCCTTGTGTGATATTTCAGATGCAGAAATTGTTTGGTGCCAGGAGGAGCCAATGAATATGGGGGCCTACAGTTACATTGCCCCACGCCTTGCCACAGCCATGAAGGAACTAGGTAGAGGTACGGTAGATGATGTCAAATACGTGGGCCGTGCTCCTTCCGCTGCAACGGCAACTGGTTTCTACACTGTTCATGGCAGAGAGCAGTCTGAAATCGTGCAGAAAGCCTTGCAGCCTGAACCCGTCACTGGTCCCACACTTAGTTAAGAGCCCACAGCCTGGTAAGCATCAAAACCAGTCTTATGAATGTGGGTGCTTCTAATCTCATATGCTACGGGCCAAGAACTTAACTTAGCCAAAATAGGATTGGGGTCAAATGGGTTGAACCCGGCTTAAAAGTCTTATAAACTATACTTACAATGCCTCACTGATCTCTTTATTGTTAAAATGTAGCAGTTTTGTTGTCATATGAATGCACTTGTTATTTTTTAGAAGGTTAAAAGATGGAAGAAAATGAGACCGTCTTTGACCCATATTCCTGTTGCTTTAATCATTTGGGCAATCCTACTTGAAATAACTTATGTTTTACTTATTTGCAGGGCATCAATCTTTGTCACGTATTGGTGTGACATCCTCTTTTACTTTCATTTTTCAGAAGTTATTCGCGTATCAGTAACTTTACGCGTGTAATAAACATACATACAAATGATAAGGTGAGATTACCTTCTTTTTACTTGTATCTTTTCTTGGCGGGTTTATTACACGCAACTTGTTTTGGTAAAGATTTGATGACCATATCAGAATGCAATCCCATTTCTTCTGATTCAAAGTAATATTTGCTCTTGCTGCAATCTCTAGAAGTTTACCTTATGTTGAGTTTATTCTTGTTTCAGCATTGACATTACTTCAAACATTATTCGATTTACAAAAATAATGTGTCGATTGTAATTTCGACTATGATCTTTAAATTTGTGCATAATTTCAATGGTTAGGAGATATGTTACAATTTGTGTATTGTGCGTCCAAAGATTGCTCTTTTTTTTCTCTATAATTTTGAATGGAAAGGACGCCGACCCTTGTGTCTTTCAAAAGTCTATGTTTTCTAGAAGTCCTACGGCAGACAGCATACGTGATGACCACATATGTAAAGGTCGCCCTTTTTTTTTCCTTCTTTTTTTGTGAGATGTGAATAGTTTATTCAACTATTTTAACTTTTCTTTATTAATGACATTTAACTATTGGAACTATATCATATGATACCCGAGCATGTATTCAGTTTTGATTTTTTTGTAAGGTCAAGATGTAGAATATATTACTAATAAGAATGAACAAGAGTTACAGCACTCATAAGTGGGCAAGATAGGCTGCAAGGAACCATAAAAAAAAACTATGGTCTCGATAGACCTACATGTACCTTCAATGACATCTAACGGGTTTCTAAGCCAATTAGATCTCCAAAAAATACCTGGTTTTCTGCTTTTATTCCGTATCCAAAAAAAGACTACTACATAGAATGTATGTTGGAGACCGAGGTCTAGGGGAAAATGTTTTCTTGCAAGATTGTTTCCTTCATAGATACCTTCACATGAACTAACTTATTTTCCAAACACTCGATAGTCGATACAAGAGTAAAACTGATACCGTTCTTTGAGATTGAATTTCTCGGACCGATACAGTTCTCCGCAGTGAAGAAATTGGAGGAGCAATCAGAAAACTTGGGATATTTAACTAAGCTAGAACCTTTTTTTAAATGAGTATGACTTGAGAGCAAGAGAAAAAAAATGTGGTCAAGCACCCCCTTTTCGTAAGCACAAAGAGCAATTCAGTTTGCCTAGTAAGGCCAAGTTGAAGGCTTTAAGGGAATCGACACCCAAACCCACCTATTGCTTATCGGTAATAACTTACTTCCATTTGATCCAATGTATTTTCTTCTCATTTCGTGAGAATCCCAAGAAATTGAAAAGGCGGATGGTAGCCCAATACTGACTTTGTCATGGTCAACCTCCCCTTTATCCAAAGAGTTGGATTTCTGTACACTTAGCCTTTTGGAAAATGATTCAATGATGCTAGATCAAAACCGAAGAAAGGAAACCCTTGATCCACAAAATCCATTTTGAATCAAAACCCATTTAACCCGTCATTTCGAACAATAAGCCCCAGTTTACCGAGTCAAAGGCTTTTCAGAGTCGTCCTTAAAAGCTAGTACTTGTAATCTGGACTTTTTCATCGATAGACATTTTCATTAACGACCAATCTGTCTTCCAGCAACGAACACTAATCCGTTAGGACTTATACCTTTGTTTATAACTAATGCCAATCTTGCTAAAAGAACCTTCGGTAAGACCTTATACATTGAACCAATTAAGCTTTATGGGACGATAATCTAAGATCTTTAAGGGATCTTGAACTTTTGGAGTCTAAGCATTAAACCTTTTTGCTATTTTCGTAGTGCTTCGAACTATCACAACTCCATACCGCGTGTTTGATCTCCTCTTCCGTACAGGGGGATTTCTATAGTGCATTATCAAGATCGGATAATTTTTTAAACCTACCGATTTTATATAGAAAGTTGAAGTTAAAATGTTGTTTCGTCTAAATAGAAAGTTGAGAATTTTTAGTAAGTAAATTATTATTTTTGATACATAACTATGTGACTGGTTTTCATTATGTAGATTTAAATTAAGGATATTGTAGTTATATAATATAAATTAAGTAGAATATAGGAAGTGACCTACTACTACTACTATATATGTTGCAATTGTGCATGATTAATGTGATTATGTGTATTAACACTTGGCACAAGTGGAACTACAATTTTTGAAGTTTAGTTTAGTCCCCTCTTTAGTCTCCTTGTAACATAAGGACACCTAATGCATATGTGTCATTTGATGCGTGCATGAATTGATTATGGACAACATAAAGCCATGGTTTTTTATGTGTTAGGTTTTGGTCTTTTAGCTAAATTTATTACACTCAACCAATAACAACATGACAAAATTGTAAGATGGTGTATACAATTATAATGCCAAATTCACCTAACTTAATAACAAGATTATGACATGCCACAAATATTCGGCAAACAATATAGACGGAATTAATACAAGTATGTACGTGGATCTTGTTAATTACAATCATAATTTTATGATTAAAAAAATAATTAAAAAAAAACAAGTGTTAATTACTGCTTGCAACTTGTACGTTGACCTGTGATGCGTGATAGAGCACCGTCACGGCGTGATGCATGCTGTGCCTCCTTCATGATTGTTGCATGACAAAGTACCAATGTTTTAAAACTCGGGTTGACCCATGACCCAGTGAGGAGACCGGGTTAATGTACACCGGGTTTTTGGTTATTTTTGGCCCGCGTTGACCCGCCCGGGTTTATGGTTGAACCGTTTGACCCGTTTTTATTTTTTCTAAAACATAAAAGTTTAGCGATTTAGTCACCTCGATAGTTGACACTTTAAATCCCTCACTCGACAGAAACCCTAAAAATGAGTTGTGCACACCTCTCGACTGTCGACGGCGACTCTATCCTCTGTCATCTCCGACCGGTGTGAGACAACAGTTTATCTCCAAGATGCGACTATCCTCTGAGCATAAACCTCCATTAAGTTCACGTAACTCTCTCAATAGAATTTTTATTTTATGCTTGATAGATTATTTAGTTTCTTAACAGATTAGTAATTGTTTCCAAGTTTATATACATACATACATATATATATATATATGCACATGCATATGCATATATATTTTTAAAAAATTTAAAATTCTGTAAACCGGATTGACCCACCGCTTGAACCGTGACCCGGTGAGAAAACCTGGTCAACAAAAAACCCGGGTTTTAAAACATTGCAAATTACTCCTTATTTTCTTGAATAAACCACCTTTAAGCTTTGTGAATTAAGAGTATTTAGATAATAATGAAACAACGTAGCTAGTCTCAATATAATAAGACAAACACATGACAAAATCAGAAAATCTTCATGATTATCGTCTTATTGTGTTAATAATAATAATAATCTTAAATAATAATAATAATAATAACAATAATAATAATAATAATATCAAGAGGGGTTTTCTTTATCCTTTTACCAACTTTGTTGTCGTCATGACATAAAATACGTTAATCTGGACTTACGTAAGAAATTATAATTTGATTAAAAAAATATAAGAAAATGACTCTTTGTAATATGTCTCTTGTCATTATTTCATCATGAATCTATTTTGCATTAAAAGAAAAAGTAAAAAAAAACCCCACTTTGCTTGCTTTTCTTGTCCAAATCCCAAACTTGGAAAGAAAAATATTTGTGACAATAGCAAAACATCATTGGTGGCTTTTGTGCTGTAAATTGCTACCATTTTTTTTATAAATAAATATTTTCCCCTTGAATGGCCATATATAAAGATACACCTCTTTGCATTTGGTTTATTAATTTACTACCCTTTCTTTGGAGCTATTTTTTGTACTTAGAAAAAAATCTTTTATTTTAACAGTAATAGTTTTCTTTAGATTATATATGTTAAATCTGAAGATTATAATAGTTTTTCTTATCAATAATTTTTACTCTTACCTTGGTTTGGTGAAAGTTTGAACTTATTGGATGATGGAGATGCTAATAGTCAAAACAAGTGGGAATGATGTCATGTGGGAAAGCACTCAATAGTTGTCATTTAGGTTATATATAGAGGGAAATGGTTTTAGTCACCATTATGTGGGGTATTAAGGATTTCTATAATTTTAAAAGCATGAACTAAAATAAATATTAGTTGAATATTGTTACACTTTAACATTTTATTTTAACACTTTACTTTAACCTTTTAGAGTACATATATTTGTATAGCAAGTGGAATATGTAGACATTTCCCTGAAAAAACAGAGAAACGATAATATATGAAAGACAATTTGTCTTATTAAGAAACAAAAAATATATGAAAAAGGATATTACATGAGAAAGAGAATAGAGAGAATAAAAATCATCTTATCAATCTTATAAAAGGTCTATTTATATTATTGATGCAACTTTATGTAAATTTTAAGAAACTCTTCTAATTATATACACACATACACATGTGTATGTGTATATATACAAGAGAAGTTCATTTGAGGAACGATTCTATTACGAGAACCGGTTATAACCGTCAATTTAAAATATCGCATGATTAAAAATGAGCATAGAGTTTTTTTTAGGACAAACTGCTTCAAAATACAACCAAATTTAGTTAAGCTATCATTGTATGCAACGAACTTTTTTTTAAAAATTAATACAATCAACTTTTAGATATCATACATTGTATACAAGAGGTGACCTAAAGAATAGGTAACCGGTAAACTTTGTTATTATTATTATTTTTGTAAATTAATTATGTTCTAGTACCTCTTGTTCTTATGTTCTTGAATATTCAAGTTATTCTTCATATACAGACTTTGAACCTTAAACAGAAAGATAAAACCTAAAACTAAAGAACAGATCTGCAAATGAATCAAGAATACCAATATGCAAATGAACCAAGAAAATCCTAACCTGCTTGAATATATGCAATCGTGAAACACAAAAAACCAAATCCTCAGAACCTCAACTTGATTGAAGCAGTTGAAATCGATTGAAGCAAATGAGATTATAAAACACAAAAACCTCATATGCAAATCACATCTAAACACACACACAACATTTTTTTGAATCACACAAAAACCTTAACTTGATTGAAGCAGTTGAAATCACATACGCCCTAATTGAAATAGATTTTCGAATCATATGAATATTGAATCCTTATTCGGAATCGGAAGCCCTAATCAAATTGCATAAAACCATCTGGAAATCGATTTTTGAATCATACCTTGATAGAACCTGGAGATCGAGACACTAATCGAAGCCCTAGAACCATAAACCCATCTGGCTTTTTGAATCGGCAAATCGGCGATGGTCGGCAAACTAGATTAGTGACGGTGGTAGACTGAAGGCGGCTACAGCGGTTCGAACCCTAAAACCCGATGGTCGGCAAACCAGGCGCCGACGGTGGTGGACTGAAGGTGGCTGTAGTGGTTCGAACCCTAAAACCCGATGGTCGGCAAACCAGGTGACGATGGTCCATTTCAGTCAGCGTCGGTGGTGGTTTTGATGATGATGGTGCTCAACTACAAAGACAAAGATGGCCTGTGGTGGTTGCAAAAATGGCGGTGGTGGATGGCTAAGAAGGCATGGTGGTGGTGGATGGCTACGATAGATTGTACCCAAAACTTACCATCTACTTCATTCTTGTTTTTTAATTAAAATTATGAAAAAGATAAAAAAATAATAATAAAAAATAGGGAAACCGGATGATTTCAATAGGTGACATGTTATAACAGGTCACTTGCATACAATGTATGAGATTTAAAAGTTGATTGTATTATTTTTTTTTTTAAAGTTCATTACATACAATGGTAGCTTAGCTAAAATTTATTGTATTTTGAAACAATTTTTCCTTTTTTTTAAATAACAATTGTCTAGGGGCTGTTTTGTTAATAGGGAGGGGTATTTCTGTGAATAAGGGTTTACCCTTTGTTTTTAAAATTTTAATATTTATAATATATAGAGGTTTTAAATTATAAAATTATTTCAAATTAATGGATATTTTGTTCTATTTGATATGACACCCGTATTGTTATATTTTTCTTAAAAAAATTATGAATTTTTTTTACTAAAAGATTGCATATAGACAACTTTTTGTTGTGATCGCCTAGTGAAAGGTTGCACATATGCAACCCAACAATACTGTATTGAGTTGCACATGTGCAATTTAACAACAAGTCTTTGAACTTGTGTATATTGGTGGTCAACAATGGCGACAGTAGTCCTTGGTGGGGGTAAGCAAGCGGATCTTTATTACATGTTTTAGTTTCATAGTCCTCTCTTATATAGAATACCTTAATAATCGATAAGAAAAAAACATTTTAAACAGACAATCTACTAGTGTGACGGTCATTTTTAAGCCAAAATAATACTAAGGAGATATGAGCTAAGTGTTTCAGTTATCGATAATTTTGATCTTAATTAACACATTTTATTATTTTATTGTTAGTTAACTAAATGCTCTATTGGAGTAACAGTTAAATAAATTTTAAATAATAGGGCAAATTGTCGAGAAAGGTAATCTAAATATCAAATTTTGACAATAAAAGTAACGTCCAATTTTTTTGGCAGAGAAAAGATTATAAATTTCAATTTGTTACAAAAAATGGTATAATGACCTCTTAGATCTAATAAAAAAAGGATTATAAATTTCAATTTGTAACGAAAAAGAGTATAATACGTGAAATTTATACCTTTTTTCGTTACAAATTGAAATTTATAATTCTTTCTCGGCTAAAAAAATTGAACGTTACCTTTATTGACAATTTTCGATATTTAGGTTATCTTTCTCGGTAATTTTCCTTAAATAATAAGACGTTTGATGAGATTTGCAATTGCTTCGATCTGGTTACAAAAATCTATAATATGTCTCAATAATTTTCTTGAAAAAGTTTATCATAATATCATATCACAAGACAATTAATTGTTATCGTTATTTTAAACCCAAAGCTTTATTTAAAAAACCAAAGCTTTTATGAAAACTAGTTGAAAATTTTTGTGTATAAAACTATCAAAATATATACCTATTTAACTGTTTTGCAATTTCCACATATTTATCATTGGGTTTAATTCATAAATATGTATCCAAGTTGTCATTTTTTGCTATTGTGTGTACCGAACTTTCGAAGTTACCATTTAATGTATTGCACTTCTAAAAATTACCATTTTGTGTATCCGGTTACCTATTCATCAGGTAACTGGTAATTCTTTAATTTTTTTCTTTTTTATGCCACATCAGTAATTCATAGCCACATCATCGATTCTTTGTAAATTGAAGAAAAAGATGAAGAACATGTTGAAGATGATATACAAAAGATCAGTAATTAACACAAACATTCAAACCAAATATCAGAAGCTTACAAGAAGCCGAAATTGCAACAAACTGGAATTGCAAACCATCAAGAAGAACAAGAAATAAAATTAACCCACATCTGAAACATCAAGAAGAACAACAAACTGAATCAATTACTAACCCACCAAAAATCATATTTGAACCAAGAAGAACAAGAACCCTAAAACTGAATCGATTATTAACCCACATCTAAAATAGATACAAGATCTGGACCTTAACAAGCACAACTATGAAAATCGAAGAGTATAGCCAAAAAGCACTTAGATCTGACAAGAACTCAGATCTGGAAATCGAATAGTATAAGCAACAAGAACTCAGATCTAACAATTACATACCTGGAATCGCAAACCCATATCGATCGCCGGATAAATCGAAGCCCTAAACCACCGGTAAATCGAAGTTCTAAACCGCCGATAAATCGATACACTACTAGTGTTGATAAAGCGAAGCCCTAAACCGCCGC
>JAUEJL010071017.1:0-16599 GCA_032274825.1 Drosophyllum lusitanicum | reverse complement strand
ATAGGTCTCGGAATCCGACACCTTCATAGTCTGAAATTCCGACCTCCATTTTAATCCATTCTAACAACTTCATTCTTTTTGGTTTTACACCCAGAACATCTTAGAACTTCATGTTCTTCTTGTATAACCACCTTAAACACATAAAATCCAAACAAGAACACCAACTATGCAAAACCCACTTAGAAGGTAAGTTTTCATGTTCTTCAAAGTGTTCTTGCATGAATTTGTGTTTCCAATATATATGTAATCTTCTAACAAGCTTAAATCCATATCACTAACCTTCTGTAGATTCACTACCGTGAGTTCTTCCTTTTCCTTCTTCCAAAACCGAGAGCAAAAGTGTGTGTTTGTGTTTGGTGTATTTGCCAACTTTGACTTTTGCAAGTCAATTATACACACTCACACTTACATATATACACACATATTCCAGAGGCGGTTTGCCTCTGGATTTTCTTACTTCTATTTCTTTTAATTAAACTAACATACATATATATTTAACATACACGTACACATAAAACACATAAACACACATATACTCATTCAAACTTAATATTTCAATTAAACTTGACAAGTACTCACAAACAAAATACTCCTCTATCACATTAACTACACACGCGTACATAGTATTTACAACTAGGCCCAAGTTGAGGATGTTACAATAGGGATCCAAGCTCCATTTTGACTTTCGGTGAAGATTTCTATACCCCAAAATCAAGGTTCGAAGATTCTCGTAAGAACCCTAGAACTAGGTCGGCGCATGTGTATCTAAAACTAATTGAAACCAAAGTAGGTGTTGCCAAACTAAGTGTCAAGGGTGGTGGTAGTTATCTGCCAGAGTTTGGGTCTAAGGAGGTTAAAGATGTCAAAATCAACCTCTAGTGTCTAGTTCCGATAATTTTGGAGCTGTCAATGAAGTTTCAGAGTTGGTTTGTTGATTCTTAAGAAGCTTCCTTCATCACTAAACATTCAAATGGATCATATTATTGATCTAAGGAAGTTGTTGCTGCTGTTTCCGATTTTGGCAGAATGTAATGAACTATGTTTACTATAATTGCAAACACTTTTAGATTCTTACGTAAACAATTAAGTTAAGGATAGTTTCTTATATTTTCGTGCACTTAACCCTTTGCCCACGTTGTTAACTGTCTATAGAAATTGTAATCACACGCTAGTGAATTGTAGCGATGTAAAGAAGCTTTAGGGGAAAATCCTTTTGTGGTGGGAGGTCGGAGATTTTGATATGTTCTCGGTTTAAGGAATTCTCGATGACAGTAGGGCAAGATGGCCAAACAAGCAAATCAAGGAGTTAGGGGAGACAGCTTTATAGGCGGTGTTATATTTCGTGGGCCGACATAGGAACAAAACAATTTTTCTACTTTTAATGTAGATCTCAAAGATAAGAAACATAAAGATATCTTGGCAGCAATGGCTAGTTCGCCCAAGTAGCGAGGAATAAGCTCCGTGATGGGTCGACTGCTCATCGGGTGTGTTTTGTTTTGAGAGCTTTGACCTGTTAGATTAATCTGAAAGTTGTAAATTCTTTTAGGTTTTTGCATCTTGTGAAAGCTGGGTTATTATTGGTCATTTACAATCTATTGGTTACGGTAATAGAGGTTGCTTTACCAAAAAAAAATTATATATTTCTTTGGGGTAGTTCTATGAATTAGTAAATTAGTTATGAGAGTGTTAAGTTGAGTATGTGAGTACGACTACATATTGAGGGATGATCAAAACATTGAGGTAACAACGAATATGATCAAAATGCATGACTACATGAGGTCAATAGGACGAGTCTTGACAGTTCACATGATTCGTCTACCATGTAAACCCATTTTTGACAAGCCAAAGAAGACAAACTTGTTCTCAAGATGATAGACTAGCGGTCAAGAATATAAAATCTATATTAGATGACTAGAGATCAATAACCGAATCTAGCACAATTCTTTTAGTCATAAGTTATGTGATTTACCGTCTTTATAAAAGTGAGAGTGGTTGATAGACAAACTCACTATGGTGGATTACCTAAAAAAATGACGCATAATGATGATTCTGATGGAAGAACATGTACCTTTTACATCTTTTACATTAAATCCATATAGGTCAACAAGAAAGTGTTGTTTTATCTTAAACACAATAACACTGCCTCGCAAAGCACATGCTATATTCTTGTGTGTGTAGATGGAGAAACCCAATTGTCATTCAATTTTGTCTCAGCAATCTCAAAGTACACTCTTCTAATCACAGTACAAAAAGAAACACACATTAATATCTTGCACAACTTTTCTCAATTAAGAAAAATTATATTCATTCCAATTAAATCCTTCTACTTTATTCTTCTAACTCACTATACTATAACATATGTAATTTTCTAGCAGTGTTTAATTCATAAAATAGTAATCAAGTTTCAGTTTTTTTCCATTCATGTCACTCATTCTTTCAATTCATTTAAAAATAGTAAAAATAAAACACTTTTGAAACTTAGTACCGTTTTCACGTGATTTGAAAGTATGAGTGACCTGATTGAAACAATACTGAAACTTGGTTATTATTCTATGAAATCATCACTTTTTTCATAACTTCCTCTTTTAATTTTGACACATGTGAAGATATATTAAGTAGAAGAATTTTATAAGATGATATAAAACCTCTTTTAAAATAATAAATAATCTTATGATTATTATTAGACATATTGTTGTTTTACTTTACTTTTTGTTAAAGGAAGGAATACAAAAGTGGGTACAAGAAATCCAAATTAAGGGATCGATAATTATATTATATTATCCAAGGGGACAAGAATGGGACACAATAATTTTATAACTTTTGATGGTTTATTATGTATCACCTTTAGAAGTGAGACCACCTTCCATTCCTTCTTCCCCGATGGCTATATGGTGATTTTTCTTTCCCAAATTAAGATTTGTTTTTTTAGTTAAATTAATGAGTATTTTCGTTTAAAAATTAAGTTATTTTATATTTAACAAACTTGTTTCTCATTTTGTTTGTATAAGTAAAATAAAGGCAAATTATTAAAAAATATAACATAAAGAGTTAATGTCACATATAGTTGTTAAATAACTTTAAATTTCAAGTATATTACTTAAAAAAATTATATGTTTAGCCCTTTAACTATTATTTTGTTGCACCCATTATCCTTTCTAAAGACTTTTATTTATTTAGTCTGCTAAGTCCCCTCATTTGCTTTGCAAATGAAAGTATTTTTGCTTTTACCCCTTATAATTTTTAATTGATTTTAAATATTAAATAGTTAGGATTTTAAAAGAATTAAAAAAACAAAAACACTCTCTCGCCCTCACTACACCCTCTCTTAGTCACTCACTCATCTCTCCTGCTCCGTAAACTCTCTCTCTCTCTCAGTCTCACAACCATAGACTCTCTCTCTCTCTCTCTCTCTCTCTCTCTCTCTTCTCTTCACCCACATTCCTAATCTAGAATCACCACCCCACCCTAATTACCGGCCACAACTCCAATATGCCAGATCCGACCACTACAACTCACCTCCAATTTTTTTCATCCCCAAACTCAACTCCTACACATATTAAATCTTGAACAAAACATGAGGCCGTACAAATACAACAAGATCTAGGGGTCCAAATATGAAATACACATGAATCTTAAAAAAACAAATCTTGAAGAAAAAAGATGAAGAGAGAAAGGTTGGTCGATGGTGGTTGGTTGGTGGCGGACCTCGTGGTGGATAGCGAGGCATCAACAACTTTGGAGGTGGTCTATACATGGAAGAGAAAAGTGAGAACGGCGAACCCTGATATGAGATCTTCTAACTCAATAACATTGTGGGTGGTTCATCGATGGTCTTGGCTCCATGATGGCAACGAGTAGTGGTGTTGCGATTGGTGAGGATGAAAGTGTTGGGCGGCCACGATGATGGATAAATATATGGCTGTGACGGTGGCGACAATGGTTGTTCGTGCAGGGAGTGATGGTTGTGGAGGGAGTCTTGCCGAAAATTAGGATGGGGCTGGTTGTTTTGAAATCGTGGAAAGCGAAAGTGAGATAGAAAGAGAGTTTATGAAGAGAGAGATGGGTGAGAGTCTGAGAGAGAAGGATAATGAGGGGCAAGAGTTTTGATTTTTTTGGTTATAATAACCAAAAATAAATCCGAAATACAAAATAATTATTCAGTTTATATTATAGTAGCTAAAACCAACCTGAAATCCAAAATAATTATTCGGTTTTGGGTCAACCCACTCCAAAAATCAGAAATATCCTACCTAAATAGTCTAATCCGGATTTTTTGGGTTTATCCGAATAGTAAACACCCCTAACAATTATACAGATATGAATCATTCCATTTGAATCCTTGATGAATGTTTGTGTGCAGGCTTCATTTGGGTGATTCAAGTTTTAGAAGATGAACCATGTATCGTGTTTCTGAATAGGTGTCAATAATCGATTATTCATGTGCGTTTGCATTTCAAAAGGTGATGGCGAATTGAGATTAGTGTAAAGTCGGTAAGGTTTTTAAAGTCGATTATTGTGTTTATCATAGTGGTTGACGATTTAGGGTTTCATGTTCCAAATTTGCAATTCAAACATTTCTTGTTCATGTCTTCTGCTTCAACGATCTAGGGTTTATTGTCTGCGATTCTATGTTAAGGTGTGATTTTTGTTCTTGAGTACATACATGATTTAGGGTTTTTTTTGTCCATGATTCTTATGTGATTTTCCTTCAACAGTTTTTGTTCCCGATCTAGAAATCGACTTTGTGTTTTTGTAAGCGATCTACAATTTAGTTGTTAGTTTGAATCATAAATTGTAGGTTTCGAGATTTTGTTATAGATTTCCATCTATTGGATTTTTGTGTTACAGATTTTGTGTGAGTTTTGTATGGATTTGATTTCCAGATTTCCATGAATCACATAAATCGGTTATTTATTTGAATCATTTTGATGTTTTAGTTTAAAGATGAAGAACACTACGATGAACATTAAAGAACACCAAGACGTATGAGTATGATAATTTAAAAAGCTCATATTCAGAATAAATAAATTGAAAGTTGATTATATTTTTAAATACAAATAAAATTATTTACATATATAATAATATTTTTTGACAACGTAGTGAGGTCACGCACTTTACTCAATTACAAAACTATTCCTAAATTAAGTAATTTTGTAGCAACTATATCCAACTTGGAACTTTAATATCGTTAATTCGCAATAAAATCGCATCTAATATATATATTTTTTATATAAATATAAATGAGATGAAGTCATTTTTAGTATTTAAATTGAGAGCTTTCATGAGTTTGTATTTTAATATTAATTTGTTCAAACAACTACAATGATGCAAGAGTAGCTGTTGAATCTTTTTTTAATTCCATTATTTATCCTATTATTAGCTGGTTTTTGTATTTTATGATCCCATAATTTATATCAACAATACCTTAGCTGTTTCCTCATAATTATACTTGTTTTCTTATTTTTTTAAAGTTCTATTAATTGTCCTCTTTTGCTTAAACATTTATTTCTAATTTTGAAATCAATATGAATATTTGATTTCCACCAAAAACTAACAATTGCATAAAAAACATAATATTAAATTGATGTAAAAATGTAATACACCAAATAATATACAATCTTAACTTTAGCAAGTATATAGTTTGAATTTACAATAAAAAAACAACATAAGTAGTGAATGAGTATACTTTTATCATTTACTAGCATGACTATGAAAAGTTTAATACTTAAATTAAAGTATAATCAACATACATTACTCTTTACAAATTATTGTTTGTATACCAAAATGCAGTATCTAAAGTTTAAACTAAGGTTTAGTTCTTAAGAGTATATTTAAGTTGTCACGTGTTGCTATTATGTGTACTTAACTTTAAAAGTTATCATTTAATGTATCTAACTTTTAAAAGTTAACATTTGATGTACAAAATGACTTGCAACTCAGACTACCACCAATTTTATTGTTTTTGAATTATTTCTATACCTCTGAAATGCCGCGTATGATTCCATATCAACAATTCAATCCACATATTATTGCTATTATTATTTTCATTAAAATTTAAGATGAAGATGAACATTCATCATCTTCAAGAATAAGAACTCCATTCAAGAACAAGAACATTCATTACGGAATTTAAAATCAATGAACGAACAAATTTGCAGATGGAAATCGAAACCCAAAAACGAAAACCCTAACTCGGATCTAAACTAGAAACTCGTAAACCTAAAATCAAACCCTAACCAAAAACCCCAAATTGCAAAATCTAAAAGTCAAAACCCATATAAAATCGCATATAGATGAACCCAGATTGATGGTTTGAATCTTTGTGGGTCATCGCGGATGGACCAAATCGAATCCATGATTTTTAGATCTCGAATCTAAAACCTGAAAACGTGAGTTCACACATACCTTCGTAATAGAAAACCAATATCGATTTATAAAATCAAGCAATTCTATGAAGATCGCAAGCATATGAACCGAAATATGTGATTCGGTTTCATCAAAACCCTCTCTTTCATATATGCTTCGGTTTTATCAAGACCCTCTTTCATCTACCAGTTATTGAACCCCATGGAAACGAACAAAAATGATATTAAACTGAATGAAAAACAAAAACGATGGCCACAAATCTGAAATACTAGATCCTGTTGAAATCGCATGGACAAGAATAGGAGAAATCCCATAAGATAGTTGAGAACTAGATTGAAATATTTGATGGTAGAGAAAACTTTTGTATGTGGTGGTAGTTGTTTATTAATGATTAATGAACCTGTTGGTGAAGAAGTTCGTTTACAAATAAATGCTTACGGGTTATGCATTGTACATAATAAGAAATTTGTCATACACGATAAAAGTATTTGCTTAAATAATAATATCTTTAAACAAATGAATAAAAGTATATTTGAAAAAACAAATCATATTTATTATGCATAACAAATTCTTGTTATAGCATCTCCTAATACTTAAATTTACTTATATTTAAAATTAAGAAAGTTATTATTAATAATTGGTTAGGATTGTATTTATTATAGAAAAAAGGATAAAGATTGGTTGAGAGCGTGCGCATTTAATCCATGAATTAAATAAAACCAAGCATGGAACACCATCATATCATAATATAACCTACATACATGATACATGATACATCTATCTATGTGTCAATGTGTTTCACTTGTTTACTTATTTATTCATATATAAATAAATAAATATACTTTAATAAAAACAGATATTTTTTTATCGGTTGGTGGAATCGTTTATTTCTAGCACAGTAATTAATTTAAATTAAGGTGATTTATTACAACTTTTACAAACTAAGTTATAAATCAAATAACTTAAAAAGAAAATATATTATTATTATTATATTATTATCATTATTTAAGAGTCACATATATTATTATTCTGGTACCTATACTTTTTAAATTTAATTGGACATGGATGGAGATATATTCATATATCCACCTTTGGTACATATAATATTATAGATAGATGTATTATATTTATTACATATATGACTTGTTTACATATTATTTTAATGAAAACTGTTTATGTGTCTAATCTTTTCCTTAACATATCTAGACTTTTCATGCATACATTTATGTAAAACTAAAAAATCGAATTGTAAAAACTAATTCAACCGAATTATTAATTACCTGATTCAGTTGCATATTAATATTGTTTGCTTAGACGGATCAATTTTTTTTTTAATGAAACCAAAATATAATAAATTTACTTAATTAAATTGAATTAAACCGGCCTGTCCAAACTTACACTCTTAATTATTATAGTAGATTTTTTTATTAAAAAAATAATGTAATATTTATATATTTATTCAAGAATAATGTAGATATTGATGGAAATTTGTTTCTCACTCTCTCACTCTTCATCTCCATCTTTATCCCCCCGTACACGCACTCTTTCTTTCTCTCTCTCTCTCTCTTCATCTCCTCCACCCAATTCTCTTTCTTAATTTGCCAGATCCCTCCTTTGATTTGATTTCACTCTTCAAACCCCAGATCCCAATTTCCCCAATTCTTCTTTTACTAGCTATGATGATGTCTTCCCTTCGCCCAGATCTTACCACCAAAATCTACCCTGAACCACCGTCCACGGAGGAGGATCTCGTCGACCATTTTGACCTGCTACCGGACTCTCTCCTTCTCCTAGTTTTCAACAGGATCGGAGACGTCAAGGCTTTAGGCCGTTGCTGCGTCGTTTCCAAGCGATTTCATACCCTTGTTCCCCAGGTCGAAAACGTCGTCGTACGTGTCGACTGTGTTATCTCCGACGATGACGCCAATTCCGCTTCCGGCACCTCCGACAAATCTCGTGGACCTTTTTCTAGTCTCGTGAGACTCGTATTTGGCGGAATCGTGAAGCCAATTCAAGCTATTGGACAGTTCTTGGGTCCCAAGAGATCGTCACCGTCATCGTCTTCTTCGACTTCGTCGGCGCTATCGGTCGGTAACAACGTTGACGGTGACGATGATGTTGAACACGGAAATGGAGTTACTCATCATTCTCCTACTCAAGTTCTCAAAAACTTCAGCGAGATTCGATCCTTGAAAATCGAGCTTCCAAGCGGTGAATTAGGTATAGAAGATGACGTATTGTTGAAATGGAGGGCCGATTTTGGATCCACCCTCGATAATTGCGTGATGCTCGGCGCATCTTCGGTCGTTCACCCCCAAAATTGTACATCTAGTGATGGCAATTACGATCGACTTTGTGGAATTGGGAACGGAATCGGCAACGGAGTTGAGAATGATGATAATGGGAGCATACCGGAATCTTTTTACACCAATGGTGGATTGAAATTACGTGTGGTGTGGACGATAAGCTCATTGATTGCGGCATCAGCAAGGCACTACTTGCTTCAACCGATCATTGCAGAGCATAAGACATTAGATTCACTGGTTTTAACAGATGCAGATAGACAAGGGGTGTTGTGTATGAACAAGGAACAATTAGAGGAATTGAGAGTGAAGCCATTATCAGCTTCTTCTGCTTCAAAGAGAACCTTGGTTCCAGCTTTGAATATGAAGCTTTGGTATGCACCGTATTTGGAACTACCTAATGGTACTGTGCTTAAAGGGGCTACATTGGTGGCAATTAGGCCTAGCGAGCAGTTGGGTCAGAAGGAGGTTTCTGATGGATCATGGGTGTCATCTGCATTTGAGGAGCCTTATGGGACTGCTGCTAGGATGTTGGTCAAAAGGAGGACATACTGCCTTGAGATGAATTCCTTCTGAGGTATTGACTCATTACTAAGGATAACATGAAATTGTTGAGTTCGATCTCTTATATTTTGTCACTATTATGATTGGGATTTCAAGAAAAAGTGAACTTAGGGATATTTGGCATTTGGGTTTAGAAGAGATTATCTGCTAATTGTGATTAAGTCGTTGATAATCTATAGTGTTTCTTATAGCGAAAGTGATTATTGTTATCTGATTATCTAGAGGTCAAATTATCAGTTAAGTTATGTGAACCCCTGACTAATCAGAGGTTGTCAAACACTCCAGAATTGATGTAGATTATCACCTGCATTATAAAACTCGGCTGAGTACTCTGTGACTCATTACTTGGGATGGTAGTGAGGCTCTTTGAAGGTACTCGGGCTAGATTACTCGGATGGTCAACAACTTCGTAATTACTCAGCGATTACCCAGGAGTACTCAGGCAACTCAGTCAAAATTTTGAGTCAATAGTTTTTATTTTTTAACCATAATTTTGGTCCTCTTTCAGCCTTGTTCTTGTTTGATACTCAGGATCTTGTTCTCTTTGTTTGATTCGAAGTCGACCGATACAAATATACAATTGAATTGTGTTCTTTGTTTGATTCGAAGTCTTGTTCTTGTTTGATTTACGTTGTGTTATTGTTTCTTAACATATTTCTTGGGTCTTATGAACAATTTATGTTCATGTTTGAGTCTTTATGAACATGTCGTACACAAATTTTAAAAGTTATATATAAAAATTCCAATCCGAGTACTCACTAGCTAGGCCGATTACTCTTTACTCCCCGGCAGGCCGCTTGAATACCACCTAGCAAGTTTTACAACATTGATTATCACAAATTAAAACAATAGAAGCACATCCAGAGACTATCTCCGTCAGTCTGTTTTGTTATACCTGAATATTTCATAACACAAACACTTTCAAATCGTAGTGCTAGCCTGCTAGGTACCCCCCTTAGTTGATGGTTTATCTTGTAATGTTTGTAGTTCTTTTATAAACTCCATGTTTGACATTCATATTTGATTAATTACTATATGATGGTTTATCTTCTTCTGCCCTAATCGGCCACCGCCATAACCGTCACCGTCACTGGCATCATCATCACCGGCCTCCGCATCTCCGCCGTCGCCCTTGCCCGCCTCCGCCGCTGTCGCCCTTCCCGGCCTCCGACGTCGCCCTTCCTCGTCTCCGCCGTCGCACTTCCTCGTCTCCGCCGTCGCCTTTCCTCATCTCCGCCGTTGCCCTTCTTCATCTCCGCCTCCGCCATCGTTGCCCTTCTTCATCTCCACCTCCGCTATCGTCGCCCTTACCGCCGCCGTTGTTCTTCCCCATCTCCGCCTCCATTACTTTTACCCTTCATCATCTCCGCCTCCGACGCCATCTCCCTCACCGTCTGCAAAGGCGCCCTTCTTCATATCTACCTCTACCGTCGCCCTTCACTATCTCTGCCTCCACTGCTGTCGCCCTTCACTGCTGTCGCCCTTCACTGCCTCTGCCTCTAGCCCTCTACCATCATCGCCCTTCACCGTCTCCACCTTCTATTATCTCCGAGCAAGTCAAGTTGTGTAGGTGAGTCAACTCCTTCACCATCTTTGTCTTAGAAATCCCATTGTCTTTTACATGAACCAAACAAGGGATTTGATTGGATTTGAAATCCCATGGGATATGGAATCCTTAGGAGTTTAAATCCATGAACCAAACACCCCCTAAATCTACACCTTTTTTAGGTTGTTGTTGACTTCTTGTTAAGCTTGGTTAAATGTCATAGGACTTAGTTGAAAGGTTATCTATTCCAATATCAGCTAAGTGGTTGCAATGAATGAAACTAAGCTTAACTGGGACCATTAAATGTTGCGATTGTTTTGTCTTTTTTAGTAGATTATTTTCTTGGGCAGACTGCAAGAAAATGCAATTGTACTATTCATTTTTCACTAATGTATCCAGTGTACCTTTTTTTACCTACTTGGTGCAACATATTTGCCATTTCTTATCAAAGTATGCATTTAACTGAATTAAATGGCTACAGATTGGTTCTTTTAAATGGTTAAGAAAAAGTTTGTTCCATTTCATATAGCAGTTATAAGTGAATAGTATATTGAATATTCTTGCAAGCTGACCTATTTGCTATTGAATCCCAGTTTTGGATTTGTAAGATTTCCTACTTGAATTGAATGCCTTTAAATCAATTTTCTTAACTCTCTTTTTGTTACTAGTTCTCACTTTTATGTTCTTTACCTCTTTCAGTTTTCACGGCTACATAAGGCATTAGCTTTTATGACGGATTTTGGAGGTGAAAGAATCTTGAAAGCGGTGAAAGCATACAATTTTGTTCTGCATGTAGCTATACTTTATATATATGAGCTTTGATGGTGCAATTTTACTTACCTTGGATCCTTTGCTGAAGTGAGAGAAGTAGCCTGTTGCATTGGTGCTTCAACTGATGTTTGGTATCTGGTATGTTTCACTTTATGTATGGTATGAAAAAAGTGATAAAAGAGAGTGTTGGTGAATGGTATTGTAAGAGCTTCTTTGTGTTTCTTTGTTTCTAGTCATCTATATTGTATACAATCTTCATTTCTGTGAATATTTGTAGGTACGAAACATGAGCAGTGTTTATATGGGACTGTAATGTTCATTCATTCAGTAATGTTTTGCAGATTTCTTTATAACATGTGTAGGTTTCGAGCTCTATTTCAAGATCACTTAAGTATCAATTCTTGAGTTGTTTGTGTTAGACCCAGGGTGCGTCGGATTGCTTATTGAAAACAGTGTTGTAAAAAACGGTCTCGGCTGCCCACCGACCTAAAAATCACCTAATCGATCAGGTTTATCGGTTATGGTCAAAATCGGTCATTGATAGTCAACAAAAGGGTTTGACTTGATTTTTTTTTAAATCTGCTAATATTTTGGGACTTTTGTTAGGGTACTACTAATTATGGACTTATGGTTTTTATTGCTAACATTTATTTTTTTTAAATAAATTTCTTTATAATTTAGTGTTCTACCTAAAAACCGATTAATCACCGCCTAGGCTGAATAAATCTCTTGAAGATATTAGAGAATGTAGATTAGGGTTTAGTATAGTTGGCCCAGCCTTATTGTATAGATGGGCTAGAGCCCATTAGGGTTTCATATTAGGGTTTCTCTTGTACCCTTTGTACTCTATTAATAGTTATCAATATAATACAAAATACGTACGGAGTTTTCATTATTCTACAGAAGATAGTGGATCGACTGTAGCCTAGCGATTTTTTACAACCTTTATTGAAACTACTTATCTGTTTATTGCCTTCGAAGTTAGCAATTTCAAAGTGTTCATCTAATTAAACCCCATTTAAATTCTTAATTGACCTCTTAATCCTTACCTTTAAACTTTCTTAAAATAAAAACCTATGCTACACTCTTTTTGGAGGAATATCACTTAGAAGACACTACCCAACCCCCACCCATCCTTCATCTCTCTCTTTATCATTACTCTTCTCTCTCTATCAATCAGTCCAAAATCAATAATTAAAACCCATTTTAAACACACAACCCTCATATCCTCTCTCTCTACACTATCTCTCGGCGCTCTCTCCATCTCCGTATCCGGCTAAACTTCTAAAAACCTGGCGACCTCATTTCTCTTAGAATGCAGCTGAAAGGATTTTGACATCCTGTGTGTGTTCGTGTGTCGTGTTGCACTTCATGTCTAGTCCTCTTTCTTATGTTTGTGTCTGTGTGCATAGATTTAGGCTTCGGATAGTCGGTTGTCTTTGTTTCGAGCGTGAGCATGTTTGTGTGTGTAGATCTAGGTTAGTTTTTTGTGTGTGTTCGGAGTCTTTTGTGTTTGGTTTAGCCGAATATTCTAGGGTGTGTTTTGGTGGCCGGAAGTTTTAAGGCGTCTAGATTTTGTGGCCGGGAGTTTGCTAGGTTCTAAATTCTCTGTTCAAAAATGTGGCCGGAAGTTTGCCGGAGTTTGGCTGGATTTTGAATTGATGACCGGAAGTTAAATCAATTAGGCTATTATCCTGACATTTTGTTTGTAATTTTATTGGACCTTAAAAGTTTAAAATTGCTACCTGACAGGCCTTAAAATCCGTGATATGTAGCTGAAATGGTCAATGAAAGTGTAAATTTAAACTAATAAAAAAAAGCTCTATAAAAAAAAATCATGATGAAGGGGTCAATCCACATAAAAAAGAGGTACAAATAGTAGGACCCAATTTCAAACGGTTTGCTCAAAGCAACTTGCTTCATTCATAAGTAATCAGATAACAAACATAAATAAGCAACCACATAAGAAGTTATAATGATTTATTCTTGTAAGGCCAGATGGGCATGTTTTGGCAAATGTGTACACTTTTAGGGGCAGATGCCAGATGAGATGGGTATCTTTCCAAGCTTGTGCAAAGTTAAGCCCAAAACAAGCAACCTCATTTCTCTGGTGTTTATGGCATTCAAGTTGATTTTCTTTCTTTTTTCCAAGAAGACAAGATATATTAATTTAAAGAAACTCTTCAACTAGATTTAATAGGAAGCCAGGAACTTAAAGGATTTTCTACAAATAAAGATTGTGGGAATGCTCTAAATCACACGTTTCGTCCTTCTAATTTGTCTCTATTTCATTTTTGGTTTTAATGTTTCATAAGTATGCATGACATCCATACTTTTAGCACTTGTTTTACTTTATTCTATTCTAGACTCTTTCTTCGTTGCTAATTTGTGTGCAGGTTTCCCTAATGGTTGGTTTTATGGCGATTTTAGTCTTTCGGATGTATAAAATTGTGTTGAAAATATCACGGTATGGTTCGGTTCGCTTGCATGCCTCTTAAACCCCACACGCCAACCAATGGCAAAAAGCATGCCTAATGTGCAATTGAATACTAACTAGTCTGGACTAAGACATATAACACACACATAAGCATATAACATGATCAAGTAATCACACACATGAATGTGCATTTAAACATCATATTGCATAACACATACCATATAATAAGTCATAAACATCATAATATATGCAATAATCATCTCTTACATGACATCTTAAATTCAAAATAATGGGACTCATCATCGTCATCGTCGTCTCCCGGTTTTCAAATACTTCTCACCAGTTAATTTGTTCGCATATTTTAACATTTGGTTAACTTTATTTATAATTAAGCATTATCTAATAATCTTTTTGGTTTATTTGATCAATCGATCGATTTCGTTAACTTAAACATATATTCGCAAAAGAAACTAAGGTCCTTCAGGAAATAATGAATAATTACTTAGGTTATAACCTTCATTATAAAATGAGACATACATTCTCATTCTAAGCCTCTTGGATAACCGTTCATGCCTTTTCCTCTTTACTTTCTATGTCGCCATTAGCGTATTCTAAAAATACGTAATCAAATGCTTTCACACCGTACTACCACCATCTGGAGCAAGGACTTCAACAGTTTGGAGGATATCTTGAGAGAAAGTTTTAGCATCACTGCATTAGTTTACCCTAAGTTTATTCGAAGTCTTCCAATGGTGTAAGGCTGTCGACTTATTGGAAAAAAGAAGGAAGATCAATTCGATGTCTTGTTTCGGAGAAATCAGAGGCTAGCGAGGAATGGAAAGGAACATATTATATTTGATCTCGATCCTAGATGGGGGATCACTTGTAGGAATGACATAATGCTAATTCATATTCCACATGGCCAAGGAATAGTGGAAGAGACTGTTTCTCGATAAGAATAGTGGAACGAAAGGCACTACAAGAAAGATGGACTCCTTTTCAAATCGACCCACGAAGATAGACGTACAGAAAGGTTATCGAGATTCTCAATCGCTCTTTTTCTAATGGGGAGGAATAATGATAACGAAATAGTAATAGGCAAATGATAATAAAACATTTAAAAATTGAAGTGACCAGCCAACCTTCAGGAAATGTAACCCTTAAATTTTCTTATGTGCTTTAGACTTGGTTGCTTATTCATGCTTGTTATCTGAGTATTTCTGAATGAAACAAGTTGCTTTGAATAAGCGGTTTGAAGTTGCTTACTCCAAAGGCATTAAACAGATAAACCTCAACAAGAAATCCCACACACCCCAGGTCTATGACACAAACAACTCAAGAATAGATACTTGACAGGCAACCTTAAAGTAGAAGTCGAAACCTACACAAATCAGAAACTTTTTGCGTAATATTACTGAACGAATGAACATTACAGCCACATATAAACACTGCTCATGTTTCATACCTACAAATATTCACAGAAATGAAAATTGGGTAATTTATAGATGACTAGAAACAAAGAAACATAAAGAAGCTCTTACAATACCATACACCAGCAACTCTCTTATCACTTTTTCCATACCGTACATAAAGTGAAACATACCAGATACCAAACATCAGTTGAAGCACCAATGCAACAGGCTTCTTCTCTCACTTCAGCAAAGGATCCAAGGTAAGTAACATTGCATCATTAAAGCTCATATATATATATATATATAAAGTATAAGCTACATGCAGAACAAAATTGTATGCTTTCACTGCCTTCAAGATTCTTTCATCTCCAAAATCCGCCATAAAAGCTAATGCCTTTATGTAGCTGTGAAAACTGAAAGATGATAAAGAACACAGAAATGAGAACTAGTAAAAAAAAGTTAAGAAAAACAATTTTAAGGACATTCAATTCAAGGAGGAACTCTTACTAATCCAAAACTGGGATTCAATAGCAAATAGGTCAAATTGCAAGAATATGCAATAAACTATTCACTTAAAACAGCTATATGGAAGTGGAACACACTTCTTCTTCACCATTAAATGTAATTACTATTTTTAGTTCTTACCCAAAATATGCAATTTGTAGCCATGTAATGCAGAAAAATACATACTTTGATAAGAAATGGCTAGTATGTTGCACCAGGTACTTAAAGGTATGCTGCATCATCAGTGAAAAATGAACAGGAAATTGCATTTTCTTGCAGTCTACCCAAGAAAAAAATCTACAAAAAACAAGCTTAGTTTCATTCATTGCAACCACTTGACTTATATTGAAATAGATAACCTTCCAAATAAGTCCTGTGACATTAAAACAAGCTTAACAAGAAGTCACGAACAAACTTTATAAAACAAGAATGTTAACTAAAATTTAACAAAAATATCAAAGTTGAGCAATTACCCTATGATCATCATTGATCTAGCTTCCTAAAAGCCAATAACATAGCAATACACGAAATACAGTAATGCATTCACACATTTTCTATTTATTTACAGGGCATACAATCATAAACTAAGAAATATGAATTTCAACCATGGAGTCTATAAAAGAACTACAAACGTTACTACACAAACCAACCATCAACTTTTTTTTTTTTTGGGTTTGGTGTGGGGGGGGGGGGGGG
>JAUEJL010071006.1:0-16600 GCA_032274825.1 Drosophyllum lusitanicum | reverse complement strand
TAATTCACATATGATGCTTTTACAAATCACATGTGATTGTATACTGAATCACCTGTGATTGAATATTAAAATTTCAGTACTATGTTTTTTAAATGGACTTTATTGAACACAACTCTCTTTAACTAATCAGATTTAACAATTACTCTAACATTTTAGTATGTGATCCTTACAACTGCAAACAATAGAAGCATGCCCAAACACTATCTTCTACAACATGTTTTACTACAACAATAATCTTATTCGGATTACTGAATATCATATTGTCACTTTTAAAAAGCACGTCCAATCATCCCTTGCGCCTCATAGCCTCAAGATTAAATATTTATATATTATCTTCGTGCAGGGTGAAAAAGAGTGTTCATACTATGTGAAAACAGGGCAATGTAAGTTTGGTGCCACCTGTAAATTTCACCATCCACAGCCTGCTGGCATGGTACAATCATCACCACTACCACTTTCAGCTGGACCATTGTCTCCCATGCCTTCTGCTATTTACCCAAATGTGCAATCTCCTTCAATTGCCTCTTCTCAACCGTATGGGGTATTAGCCAGCAACTGGCCCGTTGCTCGGCCTCCTATCCTACCTGGCTCGTATGTCCCAGGGACCTATGGTCCAGTGCTGGTTCCATCTGGAATGGTCCCACTTCCAGGTTGGAATCCTTACCAGGTATGTTATTTATTTATTTTGCTTTCTGGTTTTCTGATTTCTTAAGTCGTAACAGTCAGTTTCTAATGCTGGGATGAATAGATTCTGCAACTGATTATCGTCAAACAACCTGTTCCATTTGGGCGCAACAAAAAGGGTCATTTTAAGAGAAAACTAAAAGTATTTGTGTACCCCATTTTTGACATTTCATGTTTTTAACATGATTAAAAGGATCATTGCTGAAAGTTTAAATGATAATTTTCTATTAGAAGTTTTGTGAACATATATTTTAGTACAACTATTGTTATATCAAGTTAAAAAAATCTTGTCAGAATTATTTTAGAACTGCAATCTAGTAGTATAGAAGAATCTCCTTTCCGTTCATTTTATTTGTTAGTTACTTAAAGATTTTAGAAAAAAATTGGACAACTCAATATCTGTATTACAAGGTCAAACAACAAAAGGCACACCCAAACACTATTCTTCTATTACCACTTATTATCTAATATTGATTATTTGATATCAAATAACGAGTTTTAAAACACACATCCAAACACCACCACAAGGCTCAAACATAGAAATAACTGAGTATTGCCATTTTAAACATCAGAAGCACATCCAAGCTCTATCTTTTATAACCCTATTATTAAACATAGGTTTTTTTAACTTTTTTTTCATTGTTTAGTATCACATAACCATTTTTAAAACATGGTATCCAAAGTCAATAGCATAATTATCTCATCTTGTGCAGGCAGCTATACATCCTGCAGCTACTCCTAATACACAACCTATTCTTGGAGGGCCTGCTTATGCTTTGACTCAATTATCTCCTTCAGCCCCTTTGTACGCTTCAACCAAAAGTCAAAAGGAGCAAGCGTTTCCACAGAGGCCTGGTGAACCTGAATGTCAATATTACATGAAGACAGGGGACTGTAAATTCGGCTCCTCGTGTAGATACCATCATCCACCAGAATGGACTCCACCAAACACAAATCTTGGGCTTAGCCCTATGGGCCTTCCTCTCCGTCCAGTAAGCATCCCTTAACTTTTAAGGCTTTAAGTAAGGTCTATCACTTAATTATCATTGATCATGGTCATATATTTCTATTACTTGGTAAAATAAATGATATTGACTCTTTTCTTGGTAGAAACGTCCTAAGAAAATGACTATGATATGTTGATGGAAGAAACCAATGTAAATGTTGTCTGTGTAACGTTGCCTGGTAATAGTGTTGTCAATAAAGAATGGGAGGTTCAATAGTGATGATGTAGAGTTCAAAACTTAAGGATGAGCCTATTGGTTTTGGTTAGTGTTTATAGATTATTACTTACGAGGGTGTTGAATGTGGGTTTGAAAGTGATTAAATACAAACGCAATTCAAATAATCACCTTTAAGCAGTCAAGCTGTAAAATGTAGAGTTTGTATGTGCTTTTGCTAATTGAAGATGTACTAATGAGATAACGAGATGTATGAGTGCTTGGAAAGTTCTGATTGACTGATTTATTAAGTAACTTAATATATTAGATGATAAGAATGAAAAATAATAACAATAAAAAGAACGTTTCTTGTGAAAAGAGGATAGTCTGTGTGTGAAAGGAGTAAAGTCTGAAATTAGGTTAAAAGAAGTGGTAAATAAGTAGTTTTAGTTTATCCTCGATTTATCAGTTTTGTTGCAACTGGTATAAAACCGAATGACTCATAAGTTATCATTTATGTATGAATGTTATTGGTAAAAAGAAGTTGTGTAAAAGTATAAGATCTTTTTCACAGTTGGACATTGTGAAAAATATACTGTAATAACTTTGAGTTTGTTTTTATAACAGAACTTGTTAACTCTATTCGACATGTTTCAGGGAGCACCACTTTGTTCACATTATGCTCAAACCGGGGTGTGTAAGTTTGGGCCATCGTGCAAATTCAATCACCCAATGGGAACACTAAGTTACAGCCCATCTGCATCGTCATTAGCTGATATGCCTGTTGCACCCTACCCTGTTGGCTCATACATGGGCACTTTAGCACCATCATCCTCTTCGTCAGAACTCAGGCCCGAGCTCACTTCCGCTTCCACTTCCACTTCCACTTCCACTTCCACTTCCACCATGCCAAGTGGTTCGATTGGATCAAGTTTCTCAAAGAGCATGCACATTTCTCGATCAACAGGTAGCAGTAGTACCATGCATGGTGGAAACTGAGCACAAAAAAGGTGACCTAACACTTTATGTTTTTGTTGTTGTGAGAATGTGAGCCCTTTGATTAGGACCCAAGTTCTTTTTTAGCCACTTGATGGTTCGATGACAAGAGCCGTGTTCATATATTTATATGGCATCCATATGCATATTGAATAAAGCCGTATTTGAACCCTTGAATCATTTAGGATAACCCCGACTTCTTTTTCCCACGATAGCTTGCTAGCTAGAAGACAAAATCTCCCCGGATTTGGAAGATGTCGGTATTTCTTATTTTTTGGAGGCCGTGTTTGTATTTGTTGTAATACTTTTTCATGACGAGAAAGATTCAACCGTATTTTTGTTTCTTATACCAAAAATGAGATTTTGTTGTGCTTTGAGGTGATGAATGCAAACTTTTTGTGACTTTAATGCTATGTCATCTATTGGTTGGGTTACTTCTATCTTTTCACTTTAGTAGTTTTGTTAGGCTGGTTTATCATATTGCTACAATTTTTAATAAACAAGCTAGATGCTACTATTAAAATCCTAGCTTCAATTGAACCATAACAATATATTTTTGAAGCGAATCAATCTCCAGACATATGGAGTAATTACATATATGAAAATAAAGATGGGCCAACTTGGAGGGGAAAAAAACAATTATTGAATGCCAAGTAGATGCACATTCAGACATTGGATGGCTTTTTTACCTACAAATGTCTATTTGTATTTACCAATCGTGGATTACGTTTGGGTGGATTATAATTAATTGTTGAGGATTGACGTTTTTAAAAAAATACTACTTATTAATGTGTCATTAATAACCATTTATTTATTTTAATTAAGGGTCAAGATTGGTTCTCTCGATTCTTGCATGAAAATAATTTCTCGTTTGAACTTTTTGAACCCTCCCCTATGCATCTATATACAAATGTCTGTTTGGTCCATAAAAGTATATCCATCTATGTACAAATGGCTATTTGTATCTCCATCAAAGATATACCAACTCAACACAAAATAAAAAACAACAGTAATTGCAATCTACTTATGTGCATCTACTCCAATCAAGTACTCAAATAATTATGTGAACTCTAACAAAAATCCTTTTAAACAAGTATATCAATACGTAGCAGATGCAATATTTTGCACAACCTTGTAGCCTTGTAGGCTTGGAACCAATTACTAAAAGTAGGATCCTGAATTTCAATATTGATTGTGCTTGTAAATCTAATTAGTTCACCTGAATGCTCCATATTTCAGATTTATGGAGACAAATGATTATATAAAAGGGTTTAAATAAGTCATACAACTAGATTCATACATCATGAAAACAAAGCCATATAAGAATACAAGAAGATGCATATTTATAAGCAGTTATGTATATATAACTTGATACAGCTACACATCAATGTTAGAGCTGGGAGGAAGAAAATGATTCTAAAATTGTATTTAGGCCTGGACTGTTCGAAGGATCGTGTAACACTATCTAAATATGATATTTCAACCCTATGCCTTGGTTACACGAAATTCAGATTATGGGGATAATTCTTCATGAAGTAAGATTTATATAAAATTCGAAATCGTCTAATTACCGTATATAAGATTAATCGGTATTAAGGGATGGTGGTTTATGGTAATTATCCTCAAATATTTCGAAAAACAATTATGATAATGATCCATAAAATATTCCAAAAAACAATTTCCATCACGTTTTCTTTTATTAAACTAGAATGATCCGGTGACACTAAAATCATCAACCAAGAAGAAACCCATACATGAAATTAGATGCCAAGTATAAAGTAGTGTTTAGAATGAAGCATCCAACCTTCGTATTGATGGGAAGAGAAAAAGTTCATAAACATACAATTGAATGAACATGAAGAAGGATAATTCTTTTACACGGGGTTTCTGATTTTTCATGCAACCCTCACCTGTTGTTTGTTTAGAGGTTTTGAAATCAAGAAATTCTTGGGCGTGTGAGGTGTTGCTAAAACGAGTTGAGCTAGATTAATGTTTGTTTAGGCGTTTAGCACGTCATATAACAGTTTAAGATGATAAGTTTCTGAAAATCATGCTTAACGCTGGGTATATCTCTTGCTTTCGGTATCCCATCTGGCAAAGCAAAAACTAGGGTTCATACAGTTATCAAATTTCTCAGAACTTGGCCAAAACGAACGCATGGAATACAATCAATTTGATGATTTGCTCGTAAGAACAAGGGAGAAGACAATCGAGAGGGACGGGTGAGCCAGTGGACCACTCGATTAAGATGCATCTTTTAAAACAAAACAAAGAACACCCTTTATATTTCCCGGTTTTTTAATGATAAAACGAGATACAAATCGTATGTCCAAAAAGCTAAAGACCAATCGGTTAAGATGTATCTTTATAAAGCTATATAAACTGAAAACAGCCTATATTTCAAAGTATTTTGCAAATGGTTCTTGTTACTGGAAGGGGATTAAGATGTTTGAACCCAGAGGGCTCAATTCAACCTTACCTCTTTAAAAACTCCAGAAAACATGCAATCAAGAAATCCAAAGAATAAATTAACTATTGCAATTCTAACAAGGCAACTCGTTTCTCACATTTACACTCTAAAACTAACATCAAAGAGTATTAGATTAGATACCGCATGACCATATGTGCAAAACCTTGTCATTGAAATATGTCGGGGACATTTACTTGATTTTTCCCACAGGCTTATACTGGTTGTCATCTTTCTTCAACCAAATTGTGGAACGAGTTCTCTTCACATGATCCAGAAAGAGGCGATGCCTGTCATCAAAAGAATGCTAACATCAACCAAACCGAACATATATACAAGAAACTATATGAATCCAAGAGGTCAAACCTTTGGTATTCCAGCCTCTGGGTAACAATACCGTTGAGAAGAAGCTCTGAACTATATATTGCTGCTCCTGCATTAAAAGAACATAGCAAAAATCAATTGATGTTTTGATAACTCTAAAATTTATTTACCCACAAGAAGTATTTTTATAATAATTATAAAGACCTTTTTCAAGAAAAGGCAAACAGACTGAATAATCTTCTTCGCATGACAAGATCAGTAATCCCTCGTGAATTTTATCATTCAGTAAACTTCTGCCCATTCGCTCAACCGCCTGAAAGATATTCAGTAGTTTCATACCAGACATGTTGCCGCATTAAGCAAGAGAAAAACATTATACCCAAAAGAAAGAAGACAACAATTATTAGATAAGTGAGAAGACTACACACCACGCCATGAACTGCTTTGACCAAGCTTGATAATATCTCTTTACCAGGTTTTGTATTTGGTGTAATCAAGACTCTGTGTCCCTGTATATAAAGTTATATTTATTTATACAGAGGAAATTAGCATAATTATATTGTACGAAAGATCCAAGCACACTAGTTAATAACCTTTAGAAGTGGGTTTTGGCGAGCACTTGCTAATGAAGTTGGAAGACTAAAACCGAATTCCTTCTCCTTCTTAGCATCTCTGAGTATGAAATTTTTTTCATCAATGTGACAGCGAGCTTGTCCACAGCTCTCAAGCCAGAGATGTGTAACTACTGGTTTACCAAAAGCAATTGCTTCCAACATATTCCTTGTACGTACAAAATCATCTGCTACAAAGTGTGTTGCATCTGACATCGAAGACGATTCTGAAGCCCCCAATCGAGATAGAACCTATGACATTTATATCAATTATGCTTAGCAACCCAAAAACGAGATTAGTAAATATGGCAAAATGGAGATGTCAGGAAACGGGCCGGTCAAAGCCAAGGACGAATCTAAGTGTAGCTTAGATGGGTCCTAGGACCTACCTAATTTTTAAAAAAATATTAGAAGATATAAAAAAAAATTAGGACCTACCTTACAAAATTATGACCTTTGGGTAAAATAAAATAAATATATCATGTTAAAAACCTTAGGGCCTAGTTTTTATCTCTTAATAAAATAACAACCATATTTAAAAAAAATAACACAACCTAAACTTTAATTTAAACTAATATGTAAGAAAAAGAAAAAAAAAATATGTACCTAAATCCTCATAAAGAATACAAGTGAATAACTCAACTCAAAAGATTATCCTATTAAAACTATATACCTAAATTGTCAAGGTATAATCTCGTTGGGTAAAGTTGTAATTTTTTTGAAAGGCAAAATTGTAAGAAATTTAATATAACTATTTGATATAAATTTAAATTTCATTTTAACACGATTAGATCAAACCCAAGTCCATCTTTTATTTTGTCGGCTTAACTTAGGAACCACGTGATTTTCTATTTTAGATTCGTCAGTGGTCAAAGCGAGACATTGTTGCACAAGCCAACACAGGGGCAAGGTCAGATTGGGTTGGACAGAAACACTATGTCCAAAAAATTAAGTTTCTTTTATTATAAATAATTAGCATGTAAAATATGATTGCAAAACCTGTTTTATCTCAATAACCTAATTTATTGTATAAAAAGATTTAGGATGTTTTTATGAATTAAAAATACACTTTATATGACTTAAGACCTTAAGACGTTTGAGCTGTTTGCTTTTTAGCAATTTTTTATTTGACCTGATTATAAATAAAACATGACCCCATTCGACCCATTCATAAATAAATGAATCGAAATTTCAACCTCTAAAGATTAATAGCCAAGTAGAATAGACAACAAAAAACATGGCACCTTCTTTTGCTGCTTGATTATATCCCCGTCTAAGTGGCGACTGAAGAGAACACGGATCAAAGACACATCTCTCCTTTGTCTTGTATCTTTGTTAGGAGATGTAATTAATGATCCTGTGGGCAATAAGCTACAAACTTCTTGGATAAGGGATGGCCTCCTGCATGACTGCTTTAAATACTCGTCTCCCATGCAGATTGGAGATGCTTCTTTTATAGGTGTCCCACGACTTACTGGAGTAGTACAAACTGAAAGATTTGTCATTTCTCTTATTGATCCTTTATCTTGTTCGCTCAAAATAGCAGCTTTTGACCTTGTTAATCTAGGTATGGATTGAGTACCAACGTCTTTACTTGTAGATGATAACTTTGGGCGAGTTCTTTTGCCTTTTGGATAGAATCCAGCAAGGGTATTTAAATCCTTGCCTGACTGCCTAGTCCGCCTTATGGGTGTCACATTTTGAATACGCTGCTTCTTCACTGAAATTTGGTCACAAGGTGCAACTTGAGCATCTACTTTGACAACTTTTCTTTTTTCTGATATCTTTTCCCTTCTTTTCTCCACATCAGACAGCATGTTATCGAGATTCTCAGTCTCATTGCCGACGACACTTTTTATAGCAGCTGACCTGGACCTCTTAACTTCCTTTGACTGATCACCGCTCCTCTTTGACTTGGACCGTGTTGTTCTGACTCCAGCATTAGACAAGGATGGGGCTCGATTTTTATGAGAACCTTTTGGCATACGGTTGCAGCCGCCATCAGCTTTTGTAGAGTCGTGACCGGTCCCTTGCAACCCAAAGCATAGGTCTTCCATTGCTTCAGCAGCCATTTGAGTGTCGAAGCCCACCTCTGCTGTTTCTTGAATATCTATGTCACCTGGCATATCTGTTGACTGCTTATCCAGTTCATTGATAAGATTTTTCCGCAAAGCCACATCCTTTATGTGTGTTCCTAAGCTTTTCCTTGATTTAGCATTTTCTTTGTTTTTACCTAACACCAATTTTGAGTCGGATTGTCCCAATTTCCTGCCACTTCTAGAAGGAACAGAAGATTTCAGCCTCTGACCTCCACTAGCAAAGAATGTTTCCTTATATTTTCTGAAAAATTCTGCTTCATCTTCAAAATTATTATCCCATTCAAAAATCCTCGATTTATCAACGGCATTGATAAGACTAGTACTTTTAGCAAAACTTTGAGTCCCTTTAGCACTTAAAACGGGCTTTGATTTGCGGACAGTTGACTTGTTTACGTCACATTCATCGTCACACTCAATATTAACTTTCAGAAAGTTATCCACAAAGTCGAGTGCTTTTGCTTGTGATGCATCTCCAGGTTCTTGAGAATCTATATAGCTTAACCCAGCGAACTCAGCCTCTCCAGGAGGGTCAATATTGCCATTTGTCACTTTTGTTTCAGCATATGCATCCTCAGCAAAAAGTTTTCTTGCAGTTGACCTACCAAATCCACACCTATTTCCGGTTCCTGGACCATCAATTAACTTGTGCTTCTCATGGGCATGAGATTGACTTTTTCTAAATAGTATTCTTCTATGTTCAATGTCAGGTTCTGAACTTAAAGTAGGACATGACGGACTCTTACTTCTTTGAGAAGACTTTTTAAGTGCTGCCAAGCCAGAAGCCCTCATAGATGCTGCGCGAATTGAGGTAAACGTCTTGAAACCAACTCCTGTCATGTGAAAAACATAAATATCATGTTCAAAAAACATCAAGATTTTGTTTGGTTGGATGGAAAGGATTGACAAGGTATGGAAAAGGTCATTAAATTCCATCATCATGTTTTGGGTTACCTATAGGGATGGAATGGCCCTTCAAGTATAAGGTTTCATGTGCATTAATATACATAGGAATTGAGTTAAATTGGTAAACAACAATAACAAATATATTTAAAGTAAATAAATTTTAAACAAAATAGCAAGATACTATCAGAAAATGGTATTTTAATTTTTTTTCCATACTATATGTTTGCAATGCATCAATGTAAATATAATTTTCAGTATTTTCTAGGAAAATTAGTCTGATTGATGCATTAAAATATTAAAAGGTTTTGTGTTATTAATAAATGAAGCTGAAAAAAAGCTATAGAGTTTTCATCCCGTGCCATGAAGGAATGAAAAAATAAATAAAACAGCCGTGGTTCATGAAATAAAAATCAGCAAAAAGAAGTACTCAAGCTCTGTGAAAAATCATTTGCCATTCCTTTCCTCTAGATAAAACAAAAAGTTTTTCATATTAAAGTAGAAAGAAAAATAAACACCCCATGTCCAAATTCAGCAAAGCTGAATGAATCACATTCCTTGAGACATGAGTGATTCCACTCCTGCAGACAAAATTTAAAAAAAATACTTGCTCTATTGTGAAAAAATGGGTACTTGTTCTATATTTTAGGACTTCTCATATTAGAGAATGAGTAGAATTGAAAAAGACAGCCCTTGTCCATGAAATGAATGAGTCGTTCCATCCCTTCGGACAAAACAAACAGGTTTTCTCATTCTCTCTCTAATATAATAAGCCCTGGATATAGAAACAATACCCACATTTTCACCAACTACCTGAAGTGTGCTGTTCACTCCTACAATCTGTTTTCGAATTGGATTCTTCTCTATATTCCTTGCATTGATGCCTGTGCGGTGCATGGTCTAGACCACCTGAAGTAGCAAAATCTCTCCTACCAGAATCTTCATCAGAAAACTCATCAGAGTCCTCCACTACCTCAGTCTTTTCAGTTCCCTCATGATCAGTACCTACAGCTTCTTCAGTATCAAAATCATTAAATAACTGAGTCTCGTTCTTTTCATCAGAATCAAACATGTCCATCACTTCTAGTTCAGCATCAAAGTTCACCACTTGGGTTTCACCACCAAGGGTAACCACTTGGGTTTCACCAAGGGTAACCACTTGAGTTTCACCACCAAGGGTAACCAATTGGGTTTCACCATCATGATCCATCAATTGTGTTGCTAACTTGTCATCACACGTAACAGTATCATCAAAGGGAATAGTATGTTGTTGAGGGTGTAACTGATCAGTATCAGTGTCACATTTATGACCTACTTCAAGTGAAAGAAAACAATCACAAACTTGTTTGGGCTAAAGCTTGAAAATATTCTTTTGCATCACACACATCTCATGATTATATCAGCAGATATGAAAGCTAGACATAAACTAAACCCTTTGATTTCTTCTACTTTGGTTGCTTATAATTCCAATGACTCTTAAATAACACGATAATTGACAATCTCAAACTCATAATATTAGCTTAGGCATTCAGCTTGCAACACACATCCAGTGGCAATACTACCTGATCTAGACAAAACTATCTGACTCTATGCAGTTATCTCGGTCAGATATCAAATATCGGTCAAGGACCGATATTTGAAATCGCGGATATCACGGTGAGATATCGGTGAGATATCGGTTTTTTATATTTTGTAGAATATATATATACGATTAAAATCATAAAAAATTAAATAAAAAATATAGCATAAAAGTTAATAGATATTAATATGGGAATTGTTAAGGGCTCGACAGTCGCTAGTTAGATGGAACTACTTTGATGGAACAGTGGAGGAAGAAAGGTACTGCAGTCGATGGAAGCAGTGAGCCGATGAAAGTGAAAGGTGTTTAGGGGTGTTACTTTTTTAGGTTTAATTTAAAAGTGTGTTGGGCTCTAATTTAAGAAGTGCGTTGGGCTTTAAATAGGTTAACACTTAGCAGACCCAAAAAAAAAGTTACACAATACAAAAATCTGTTAAAAACCGATATCTCGTTTTGCAAATCTCGGCTAAATATCGGCCGATATCGCCGAGATTCTCGGCTCCGATATTTAAAACCGATATTTTGCCTACCTCCGATATCCGAGATCTCGGCGAGATATCGCCGAGATTGACTGCATAGATCTGACTGACTGACTCACATTGTCAAGGACAGCATAATCAATTATACATAAAATATCATCTATAGTTCTATACTGCTTCTTCTGTTTATCATAACCACTTTGTGGGTCCCACATCTTTTTCTCCTTCCATCAAGAAAGTGGGTCTTGTCAAATGAATATAAAAATTAAATATACGAGGAGATAAACTATAAAGACTCCATAACGCCATTTTATCAATTGTAACTTATCAAGGTAGAAAGAGCAATAACAGTGCAGAAAGTAAACATTAAAGCCTGTTTCATCCAGATGATTCTCTTACAACAGTTATCAAAGATTGTCAACTCTTAAACTAGCTGCTTTCTGCAAAAACTTAAAAAAGCGAAACCAAACATGTATCCTACAGTACCAACCCATGCTTCAGTTACATAATACACACGAGTTATTCACAATGTAAACCATTTTAACACATAGATTTACATACTTAAGACGGTTTCAACTACAAAACAATACATCAGAGAATGCATAAAGAAAGTGATTTCACAGGGAAGGTATAGGTTTACTAGTCATCCAGATGTTATACTAATCCAAACGCATTTGAAATTAATCAAAACTGTTGCATTTCAAAAGACCCCAACTTTAGATTATTCGACAGAAGATGACGGTCCAAAGATCCAAAAAGTCATCTTGAAAACTGCATTGAGGGTTCAATTTAACTAAATGTATTTTTTTCATAAGGCTTATCATCTTACCAAACGACGAAGTTGGAGAATCGCAAAACTGACTATCAAAGATTTGAGTTTCCTGATCGCCGTAATCCCAAGTACTACTATCCGATTCGTATGATTCATTGTTGCCGTTATCGTCATCACCCATAGTATCTCACCTGCACCAAAATAGCAAAGAAATTGTTAATTTCACAATTCGACTGCATAAGAAAAACATAGTGAAGAAAGTAGTAACATTACAGAAAAGAGTGAAGCAGATGTTCACTAGTGCCTAAGGAGAGAGATGCGGTGTGCAGGTGGGATTAGGGTTCGTTATTGTGTCTCGTTCTTGGGAAGTGGAGGGAGATTTGAGGAAAGTGGTGAAATTGGGGAGAATCAAATGTGTTTTTTAGAGGGAAAAACGAGCCCTAAAATTTCAACCCTTTCCTTTGCAAGCACATCACATGGTGGATACGAGGGAATAGGGATTTTTCTGTCAGACGTCCGTAGTAAAACCACTAAAAATTTATTACCTGTGTTTCTAAGGAATTTTTCTTCCGGCCGAAGAGCTTTTAATAAAATAAAAAAGCTTTACATTACATTAAAAAATTGGAAAAAACATTAAAATTAGTAAATAAAATTTGAAGCTTTTTTTATTTGAGTTTAATACATAAATTTGCACAATATATATGAAAGAAACTTTTTATCGGTTATTTTTACCATATAAGTTTTTATTATGTTTTTGTTAATAAAACTTTTACCCTTTGACATCCAGCTCAACTTGACATAAATCTTTTAACTCTAGCTATCAACTAGTTTTGACAATGATACTTATGTGTAAATAATTTTTACTAAATGATAAAATCAAGAATGGGTGTGACATATAAGTGGATGCATGCATATCCATATGCATATAAAAATAACAAGTAAATGTCTTTAATGACATTTAAACATAAAAAAGGAGTAGAAAAATTAGGAAGTAGAAATACAATGTGAAAGAGACAAAGTAATAAGTAGATGTTTTTCTAATAATATCTAAAAAAATTGTTGAACAGGAAGAGAAACACAAGTACCTTTAGCCAACACTAGAACTTAGCAATACAAAAATTCAAGAATCATCATAAAAATCATGTTCCATCTAAAATTTTAAATCTATCAAAGCTTGTGTTCACAAAATCAACTTACAAATAGTCAATGAAGATATTCGCATACTGTCACAAAAAAAAACTATTAATCTATTATGTCTAGCTTATAGAACCATTTGCAGCCATTTGTGCCATGCGAATTTTTCCATTTCCATCCAACCGATCAAACATTTGGGAAAGTGGTGCATTCCTACCAATCACAGACATTGCTATAAGACGTTCATCAACAGTAAGACCAGGTAAATCTTTCATCTTAATCATAGCTTGGTCCATCATGTCATTAACTGCATTCATTCCTTCATTAGCACCCGTCTCTAAGTTCACAATAAACGTTCGCCAAAAATTTTCAATGGTGTTCTTTAGTTTCTCCAAAGATTCCACAGAAGTTTCAATAGCATCCTTCAGTTTCTCCAATGATTCCAGACAAGTTTCACTTAAATCGTTCCCTTCTCTCTTGCGTTTACTACCTGTTTCCACACAAGGACTCATTTGGTTATCTCTTTTGCCCGTAGCTCTATCCTTGCCAAAGATAATGCAAAGCTTGTCATAATGAGGAAATGGCCTATTTCTAAATTGTGCAGCATGTGTTTGAATCTGCAAGGCAATTGCAAACTCGCATTAATCGATCATGGTTTATTAAAAAATAGTAATAAGAACTTGTCCATGAGATACCTTGATGTACTTGTCCCACACTTGATTGTCTGCAACAACACATGACTTCTGAGGATCCCAAGTGAATCCACTCATGTATGTCCCAGACAACATGTCGTGCACAATGTTAAAGTTAGTTCTCATAGTTTTCATCCTAGATTTTATATGAGGGTTTGCTTTCAATCCCATGTTTGGAAGACTTGCATCTAACAATTGTTCAATTGCTTGAAGATACCCGGTTATGAACTCATTTTTAGAACCTGTGAACTTTTTTGATTCATGTAATTCCATGAGTGCATCAATCAGTTTTGTATCTTCCTCTTTTGTCCATACTCTCATGTTTTTTCCGCCATAACGATAACCTACACGCACCATGTCTACGAAAAACAAACTAATAAGAAAACAGAATACATGTTTTGATTGAAGTCTAACATGCATGCTAATGTATATACATATAATAAACTAGAAAAATCGTCAGTTTCGATCAACATCATGTTGAAGATCACCAGGTACTACATAGCAAAACGCACATTTAAAAAAAGAAAACAACATTTGCTTAGGGTTTTAAAAAACCCTCGCTGTGGTGATCATATTCTGCAAATCCAGTCGCTATTGAATTCGACTTAATAAAAAATCTCTAATCTTGTTTAATTTTACAGAAGATGACGATCCAACATTATGAAAAGAAAACCAACATTTGCCTAGGGTTCAGTTGAATTAGATATTAAGAACAAAAACATCGTATTACCAGACGATGATAATCATGATCGCCAAAATTTCGTCGTAACTTAGCTGCACCCAACATTATATATGATCGAATACAACGTTGATCGTTAACAAATCAAATAAATGTGACAAAATAAATTCAAGAATATAGTTGAAGAGGTAGAAACATTACATCAGAGATGTTGCCTTGCGCCGACAAAAAGCAAACGGGGTTGTTGAATGGAATATGAAGTGGAGGGAAGTTTGATTCAAGTGATTAGATTAGGAATACAGCAAATGTGTATGTGTGTGTGTTTTAGAGGGAAATCGAGCCCAACAATTTTAACCCATTTATTTCCACAAGATGAAATTAGGGTTTTAAGAAGGTTATCGACCAATCTATAATATCAATCTCTATGTAAGTTTATTCAAGTAGGTTAAAAGCAACCTTCTTTAAATGTGTTTTGAAAATTAGCTCTCTTTATATGATTAAATATTAAGTTTAATAACTTATGAAAATCTAACTAAGATATGTCATCTTCTTTGCATGTCCCTCTATTACTGTATTTACTATAACATAAACATATTGGTATCGATAGTTCGGATAACTTATTACATTATTAGAAGATGTGTGTAATCACTTTTGTTGTTACTTGTTGCTAGTAGAATCATGATTGGTATTACATAGTAAGATGTAAATACAATTCATCATAGACCGTATTACCATTTTCTAACATCATAGTGACATTCTATGAAAGGTGAGGTTAATAGATCTATAAAACATATAATTTTATATAAGTGAAACAAAGGTTTAATTTTGACATGAATATGAAGGACTCCAATGATGCATGTTTAACTCATAAGATCCAAGTTATCCGCTTTTGCACTGTACTAAATTTGGTGTGTTTTACGTGTTTAGAACATTGCAAAAGTAATCTGCATACAACATTAACGCTCTAAGAGCACAAGAATTAGTCATTCAACCGCGTTAAAGCACCAAATCTTTTCAAAAACTCGATTAAAGTCGATGTTTGATCAATATCATTACATTAAACTATTGAAGTAAAAGATTATGCACTTGTATGTGTCCCAATTGGTAATAGTCTCAATTTTGAGCTCTAAAGTAGTCTAAACTCATGCAATGCACCAAAACAAAAGCTTTAACTACAATGGAATCGTTACTTACTAGAATGCCAATTGGCAATAAACGCAAAATACATTTTCTGCTTTTGTTATGGAAGTAAGGGTTAATTTTGACCTCTCTGAGTCTCTTAGAAGAGTTCACCAAAAAATCATAACTAGTCTATCGTATTAGGCTTGCCAGTGCTTACTTTTTTTTTCTGAACAGCATAGCAATTAACTTGCAACTACTTATTGTCTTCACACTACTACACAATTACATTGTATCTTGCCAGCAGGTGTGACCTACCAAAGAAAGAGAATTTGTAGTGCTTTTAAATATAACAAGTGTTGAAATAAAAGCATTCTTTACACAAAATTTGTTAGGGCGATGAATACTCTTGTCAAAATTAACATTGAAAATCATATATCGGTCACTCCTCAGCTATACAACACTATACAGTTGAGAAGAGAGGAAGGAGTGGGAGGGTGGTAGAGGGTGTGGTAGGCAAACCACTTGGGTGGTGGGTGTGATACCACACCATAGAGGTGTGGTAGAAGACTACCACCCAAGTGGTAGTGATGTAGTGAATGTGTGAAACCATTTATTTATTTATTTTAATTTAGATTGGTTAGTAGGGTAATATATGTCCCAAAATTTGATGTGGTTGGGAGTAACCACTACGAAACTGAGTGGCGTGTTGAATAGTGAAAGAAAATAGCTAACGTGACGGTGTAACAGATGTGAAAGGGTGTTACCACTTACCACTCCTTGCTCTCTTAGAGCATATGACATACTGAAGCTGCCCAGCTTAGCTGGCGCTGACGGAAACACTGCCCCACCCTTGTGGCCCGGCATGCAATCAAGAATCTGCCCCTCAACGGTACCCTTTACCC
>JAUEJL010070995.1:0-16600 GCA_032274825.1 Drosophyllum lusitanicum | reverse complement strand
TAATTGAATTCATGGATGAAGAGCGTGGAGGATTGAGTGTGACAAGATGCATGTAAGGAATTCATGGGTGGACAATTCAATTGAAGGAGGGAGAATTGGACGGCTAAGATTAGTTCTCGTACGAAAAACAGTTCTCGTTTGAACTTTTGCCTGTATATATATGATTATAAAAATATATATGATCGATCGATCGACCATGTTACGTATAGTAGGGGCCAAATTAAAACGCGCTTATGCAAGTGGTTGGTGTAGAGGGCGGAAGGGACGAAGCAAGCGATCGACAATGGATTCGGATACAGTATGTAACTATGTATGTATATCTTCTTTATATTTTATAAAACATGCCGCTGGCCCAATTAATCAGCCCACTAAGTCAAGTATGCCATTGGCCCTGCAGCAACCCAAGAAATAGTTTGTTAGTAGTCCATTTCTCGATTTAGTATGAACAACAAATATAAACAACAATAACGGTTATTTAATTACTTAATTATTCGTCTAATTAAATCATCAATTCCATCTCCAAAAATTCATCTTCAATCTCAGAAAATTTACAATAACCAACCATGCTAGATGCATATACACCTTATTATCTAATCGATTTACGAGCTCTCGAGAATCAAGTTGTTAAATTCGGATTTAACAATTTTCTACCCTGATTTAAAATTATTTTGAATTCGTATTACTACTAGTAAAACCGATTCGAATTCAAATACTTGAATTTGATTTCCTATTTATTTATAAATCCAATATTCTTTTAATAAACTTCGGAATCTATTTTATTTATAATCATTTTAAAGATGTAAACGTATGTATATAAGTTTTATTTTATTTAAAGTTTTAATAAAATAATTGGGCTTCGACCGAATTGAATAAGCAAAATTAGCAAATAAAACTGACGTTGCTAGTCAGTAACACTTTAGTTTTCAAACAAAATTTTTTCATCTTGTTTTGATTAAATTCAAAATTGAAATTAATATACAAATTGAATTTTATACTAATTATATAAAATTTTCAGTAGGGCAAAATCAAAGTGACAATTATATGCAACTCCATAAAACATTCTCAACATGTTTAGGTTCCAAGCTTCCAAACCAGTGTGTTTAGAAGTTAGGTAACGATTCAGAATAGAGAATAAAGTATAATACATATAGAATGTTGGTAGGTTTTATGAAATGATGAGAGTTTGACAAGTTCTGTTGATATGGGACAACATATTCGAAATTATTCGACTTATGGGCGAGTTAAACTACTAAATATATAAGAAAGAGTTAGCTCATTGAACACCAGGAATTTCTATTGGTCTAGTGGTAAGCGCCTTGATTCTAACAAGTTCTCTATTATACCTAAGATTTCGAATATATAATTTCATTTTAAACCAATGCAGTTATTTTTAAATACAAAATTGATTTTTATCTTCTAAATAAAAGACTAATATGAATCTAGAGATCTTAACCCTTTATTTAATAAAATAATTTTAATTAACTAATTTTGAACGTCCATTTAATCAAAATTAGAATTCCAATTTTGACTTTTCATTGAAACAAAATTATTAGAGGAATTTCATATATACCCTTTTTAAACGTTAAAATATCATATTTCTCCACCATATTTTACAAATATCATATTTACCTTTTATAACATTAATTCAAAATATCATATTTAACCAATTTTTTAATTTTATTATTTTAAAATATTTTTATAATCGTTTTAATTTTTTTAAATTATAACCAATAATATTAGACCTTATTATCATAGTTGTAACAATAATGATCGATAACTTGTACAAGAACTACAATCATGTCTCTTTATATCATGATATCGTGTTTCTTCCATCATGTTTGCCCTCAACCTTGCGTCGATATTTCCACCGTTGGTCTGAGTGTTGATGTCTTTTATCGCTATTTTTTAAGTTCCCATTTCTTTTGTATTTTTTAATTAATTTATATCCTTTTATTAATGTTTAATATATATCTATTTTTTAAACCAAACAATTTATCACCATGAGCATATAATATAGTTATGTCATATTTGAATTGTTTGATAGTTTGCAGGGTTGCTATATGTAGCCATGCAACATTCTAAAAACTTGCAATTTTATAAGGCCATGCTTATAGCCCTTTGGGGAAGCATTCGGTTTAGTGTTTGGGCTGTTTGGGTCGAGGGGAACACCAGTATGCCTGATTGGGTTACCCCTTTTGGGTAAGATTTTTGGGTTCATCAACCCGATCTAGATTTTTGGGTTCACCAACCCGATCTTCAGCCTCTCTCTTCTCTCTATCTCTCTCTTCTTCTCGCCTCTCTCTTCCCCGTTCTCTCTTTCTCTCTCAATTAATATATATTATAAAATAAAATAAATAGTGAGATAAAATTGTGTTAGGCTATACTAACTGAGGCTGTAAACGAACACAAACATTCATGTTCGTTTGTTTAACTTTAGCCGAACAAATAAACGAACAAGTTTCTATATTCGTGTTCGTTTCTTATAACTTTAGCCGAAAAAATAAATGAACACAAACGGTAAACGAACGTGCTCTTGTGTTTGATTGTTTAAAAGATTAGTTAGTTCGTTTAAATGATAAACGAACATAAACGAAGGAAGACCCACTATAATGCAATTTTAACATTATTAAACACAAATAAACACTATATATAAAATCACACACACATATAAATGAACATAACTGAATGGAAAACCGAACTTCATGAACATAAAAGAACAAACAAGAGCTTTGTTTGTGTTCATTCATTTTGATCATGTTCGTTTGTTTATTAAACAAATTAATATAGCGAACTTCTCGCCGAACGATTTCACTAACGGTTCATGAATGTTCGGATCGTTTACAACCCTGATACTAACTTTTGAGTTAAAAAGAAAATGTAAAGAGAAAGGTGATGTGCCGCTGATTTGTCATTTGAGTTGGGAACTCAAAGGGTATGCCATACGGATGTTTTAATATTTGTATATAGAATCGTGATAAAAGTTACTAATTAAACTCTTAAATTAACATCAGAGTTAAATTGTTATCGTCTAGAACCTATATATTCCTGTAAGGAGTACAATTGATCTAATGACATCAACTACATACATTGCAACCTACACATACAATACAAGAAATTAAGACGATTATAACAAGTAACATATATAATTAATTAAGATGCTTCGATCACACTATATATTAGCTAGATTCATTCATACTTAGAGTTCTTCAATTTATATTATTAACCAGGAAATTAATTAGTATTAAAGCAAGTAGATATCGATCCGTCTTCTCCTTGTTAATTAATCAGTCACTCTATGTGAGGTTATTACAGCTCAAGTACGTTGAATTGAGTAATCAAGAAACCTCACGTTCGTACGTCTGCCCGCTATTGTTAAGTTATTACCTGCACAAATTAAACACAAAATTGCAAGCCAAGAAGATATATGCTACTAGCTAACAAACACATCAAACCAATGGACGTACCAAGATTGAAAACTTATTAAGAAATGAGCTTTTCGAGTTCATATATTTTTTTAATTAATTAAGGCCGGACATTCGGGTGTACTTACACCAATTGGAGAGGGGTTTGGTCTTGGCATGAGTAATCGTTATTAATCTCATTTGTTTGAAGGTAGTTTCGACCATCAAAGTGCTGCTGGTTTGCGGGTGCCACAAGCTCATAATCAGAACTTCCTCCTCCAGGCGGCATTAAGGTCATGTGCTGCTGCTGAGCTCTTTCATTTTCGGCTATCTAAATTATATATTGTTAAACAAATATATAAAATCGATGAAACAGCTAATTGGTTCGTGTTAAAGATTTCATAGATAGATATACGTACCTTTGCTCGAAGGAATTGATTGCTGTTATGCAGCTCAACTTCCTGCTTTAATTACAAAAATGCATGTTTAGAAATTATAAAGGAGTGATCATCAGTTACATGCATGATTAGTATATATTACCCTCTTTTGCATGTATTCAATCTCAGCAAATAGAAGTTCGCTCTGCAGTTTTCAATCAAAAAAAATATAGATCGAATAGTATCAAAATTAAGACATGTATAATTTTAAATTTGGAGATTTCATTTGTAAATGAGCAAAAGTAGCAACGTACGTACCTTTTTGGACCGAATTCTGCTAATTGCTTTTTCCAACTTATTTTCGAGGTTCTTGAGTTCTTTCACGGGCATGTCTGTCAACGATTCACCCATGACATTCCTGTAAAATTGCCTTGAATTTTCACAAAAGGTTAATTGTAAGTTTTTGTTCAGTAACTAGGATACATATGAATTAATTACTTGAGTTTAGAAGCTAGGATATATATATATATATATATATATATATATGGTACCTGTTTTGATTCTGAAGGTTTGCAATCTGCTGACGCAGTTTCGTAGCTTCTTGTTGATAAAACTGAATATATTTTGAAGGAGGTGTTTGATTAGAAGATACGTACTCTGGTATTAATATTAGAAAAATGTTAACCACGGTCCTATTGTGAATAAGAGTAATAAAATATGATTTTAATTTTTAAAAATAGTAACAGTATGTCATATATGAAAAGTTTGAATACTAATTAAAAGATGATTCATGTGGATTCTTTTCTAAACATAGAAGGATGATTATAAAAAATGAGTTTTGATTGTTATTTTTAGGGCCGTGGACTGTCGTTAGCATTCTCCTTAATATTAATGCATGTGTAATCCTTACTATATATTTCATTTGCAAAAAAGTTTGAGTGGTGTTTGATATTGACTTAAAAAACTTAATAAGTAAGAGTCTTAAACTCATAAATTATAATTATATTATTTGTTTTTAAGAGTCTTATTATGTTTTTTTTACTTATGTATGAATTCTTGATTTTTAATATATTTACTTCGCTTTTAAGAGATTTCATATCCTTATGTATATTTTACAATTATTATATGTTATTATTTTTTAATACCATAAAATTTTAAAATTTACTTTAGCCATCTCTCATGTTTACACATGATATTAATCTAGCTAGCTATTACACTTTATATAGACAACTCTTTTATAAGAGTTGAAACAAAATATATTGTTGCAGCCGCTTATGTTGGAACTAAATATATAGCATATAAGATTGATCCCAAAAAGTACCTGAGTATTGGCTTCAGCAACCGAGCCGTTGCTAGGTGGATCTAGGCATGCCTTTTTGTACCTATCGATAGTCCCTCTAACGCTGCAATTACAAGAACCGGCCTAATGACCATCAATGCATGTTTTAAAGAAACTTAGAACATCAATGCACGAATAATTAGTCACTAGTAGGGTATCAGCGCAATGCGACGGCGGACGATAAAAAAGAATGATGGTGAATACTTGTGATGACGAGGAAGGATGAGACATTGATGTTTGACAATAAAGCCAGAATGTTACAATGAATTAGAAATAATTTAAGTAGTATTATTAATCAAATTTATGTTATATGAAAGTTTTTATTTAATAGTGTAGTAATATTATTTACACTTTTACTTAAAAGCAATATGAGATGGTACAAATAATACTAATGTTATACATTGAACTTGAAGATCATAAGTACTATTTAAAACTTATACTGTTTTTATGTTAGCTAATAATAGAATATTAGTGTAGCCACTAAACAAATTGAAATGTATGTTTTTAATGAAAATAAATTATAATTTGTCGTAATCAAGACATTTATTTGTTAAATGAGAGAAGGAGGTGAAAAGTTTAATGAATTGATGGATGGGTTTAATGTGAATAAAATTAAGGGTAGAGATTTAGTTTTGATTGAAAAATTAAGACCTCTTAATTTTTAAAGGAGAAAGAGTGTTGTATGCTTAATATAGTAGTATAGATATAGATAATTAAGTAGATTTATGTGAAAACATTATAAACTTAGTTATCATTTATGTTTGCATATAGCACCATTCGTGCTCTTGATTTTGACATGTCAAAGGGCAAAGAACAAAAACAAGAAAACCAGACAATGGGATTAAAGCATGACTTATACGTTAATTAACCCAACCAAGAAACAATGCACTATTAAAGCAAAACATCTACAAAAATTGTAAATTTAAAAACTTAGCTTTAACTTTTTTAGCAAATTTGCTTCATCAGATCGATAGTGAGTGTTTTATATGTCGTAACACAGGTAGACCTTTGATCTAACAAATCGAAGACTCATATGTATATAAGTTTGTGAGGTTTCAACTCAAAACCAATTAGCAATAAGTGAAACTCAGAACCCATGTTAAGCACAATATAAAGTTACACTCGTCAGATCTAGTACAATATTACACTCGTCCGATCTAGTAGTTATGGATTGCGTAGAGTGTGGGTGACCGTTTGTCCAACTACGAGTGGACCTGACTCGGATATCATATAAGTTTGTGAGCTTTTAACTCAAAACCATTTGGTATAAGTGGAGTGACCACGTTTGTTAAACACATTATAAAGTCGCATTCGTCCGATTTAAAACAATACTTAACAATACGAAGTTGTCTCAACAACCAAGTGATCAGAGGGTAGTCCCAACTATGACAAAAGTGAAAGGTCGTTAGAGTTTTTCATTAAGAATATTAGTTATATGTTATGGCAAAACATATTATCTCCGGAATCGTTTTAGAAAATCATAGATGAAATTAATGTATAGTTCTAATTAAAAATTAAGCCATCGATCGATTGAACATCTAATTTAAAGTCGTGCTTCATGTCTTCAACTTCAAATTATCTCTATTTAATATAAGTTTGAGTTTTTGACCAGATAGGAATGTTTTATATAACTCGATTAGACCATTAAAGTTTTGTGGTATTGGTGTTGGTATATGTTTCTCGGTTTTGCACATAGGATAAATATATATATTGATGTCCAGCCACTAAGAAATGCATGTACTTTTTTTTTACCCAATCTTTAATTTAAAGCATTTCAAACAGTAGGATTTGTATGTGATTTTAAGGAAGGAAACAGGAAACGTACTAAAGTGAATAAAATCTCACCTTTCTCGGAGATCTTAAGGATACCATATAAACACACATTCTACATTACCTTAATTTGGTCGAAGCTACTGATTGGTTGACACTGCCACGCTGTCAATAAATCCATCATTATGATTGGTTACCACTTTTTAGGGCCAGATTTTTACCACATGGCAAGAACCACTACACAATGGATAATTCGATTAACCCTCATCCTTTTACCCTCCTCGTAGATCCAAAATCCCTATTCCTTTATCTCTGTGTAAACTCAAAGGCATGTTTGGTTCGTATAATTTCGAGAGATTTTATAGGATTTGTATTTTAAATTCTTTAAAACTCATTTTTGGTTGAAAATAGAAGGAGATTGAGATTTCAAATCCTGTAGGTGTGAGATTTTAAATTTTTGGGAGAGGGTGGTATTTCTAAATCCTTCATATGTGAGATTTTCAAATCAGGACTTATCTAACCAACAATTCACAGTTCACCTTCACCATATCAACCGACGCTTCACTCTCGCCGTTACTACCGTAATCGGTCACCACCATAACCGTCACCAGCATCACCATTGTCGGCCACCACCGCCGCCGTAACCGTTTCCCTTCACCATCTCCGCATTCGTTGTCATCTCCCTTTGTCCATCATCTCCGTCACTACCCTAAACGGCCACTGCCGTAACCTTCCCCGACTCCACCATCGCTCTTTCCCATCTCCGCCGTCGCCCTTTCCCGTCTCCGCCATCACCCTTTCCCGTCTCTGCCGTCACCCTTTCCTGTCTCCGACGTCACCCTTCCCGTTTCCGCCGTCATCCTTCCCCCTCTCCGCCTCCGCCTCCGCCTCCGCCTCCGCCTCCGCCTCTGCCTCTGCTGCCATTGCCCTTCACCTACTCCGCCGTCATCGCCCTTCACCGCCATCGCCCTTCACCGACTCCGCCTCCGCCTCTACCCTCACCGCCCTTCACCGTCTCCGCAACCGTCGCCCTTTGCCTCATCCGCCACCGTCGCCTTTCGTCGCGCCCGCCTCTGTCGCTATCGCCATCTCTGCCTTTCCTGTATCCTAGCCAGTCAAGTGGTGAAGGTGATTCGACTCCTTCCCCATCTTTGCCCTCGAAATCCCATTGTCTTTTCCATGAACCAAACAAGAAATTTGATTGGATTTGAAATCTCATGGGATTTGAAATCCTTAAAATTTTAAGTCCATGAACCAAACACCCCCTAAGAATATAAACGGTTGAAACACAACCCCCCAAAGGGGCAGTTCCAAAAAAACCTAAAACAAAGCGTCATTTCATTGCCGAGTGAGGTACGCAAATTTCGATGGATAAACGGTCATATGACCATTAAAACTAAATTTTTTACCACATATATATAACCATTTCTCCTTCAAAACACGTCAAAAATTCTCTCTCTATAAAAAATATCCTTTATCTCTATAAACTATTTCTTTTCTTTACCAAACAAAAAAATGTCATCAAACATTCAAACTCTATTTCTTCTACTTTATCTTTCGAAGAGAAATCAAACATGCGGTATAAAATGATTTATTAAGCGTTTGCGCGAGGGGCTTTATATATCAAAAATCGAATTGATGAAGCGAGAATGTCAAGTGGTTCACGAAAAACAAGAAAGATGGTCAACAGGCCGCGTGACGAGGTACATCCACAGATATGGATGAAATTTCAAACACGACTCTTTGCGAACTACATAGTCGTAAAACGCATAATATGCAATGTTTAATTAATTAAAAAAATTTGCTGTTAATTTTTTAATTGTTTACGTTTTATTATTTTTTATTTATTTCATAATTTAATTCGTATTTATTAAATAAATTAAATTTAGTATTACAAAAGAAAATAAAAAAAATATAAAACATACGAAGCATGAATAATATTCAGATTTAAGTATTTCTGAAAAATAAAATGAGTTGTGTTGATGTAGCTTGAAGGCATGGGATACGGTCACACCGTCCATGTAAATCAGAGCCGTCCATTTCATGGCAGCAGACATTGTTGTACGGTTTTCCTCTCCCCATGCAGTAGATATTTTCTCATTGGCTCCATTGTTTGTACACACACACTCACTCTCGTACACATACTTACCTTCGCAAGATCTATGTTTAATGCCCTAAATTTGAGACATACACTAATTATCAAGATTCCTCTCTCTCTCTCTCTCTCTCTCTTGTGTTTTATAGGTTGCTGTTTTAGTTACAACAGCATGGTAAGCTTCGGAAAAGTATTTAATGGACAATCCAAAGGGAAAGACTAGTGTTTTATTTCACCATTGAAGAACATAGCAACTGAAAAAAGGATATATGTCACTACTCACTGATTAACTATTATGTCAGTAACTCAAAAAGCTTGAAAGTAAAATCTGAGCTTTGATGTTATTATTGATTTATTTATGGTTAATTAATCAGCGATTGTTGTTGGCACATTAAGAAAAAGAAAAATAAAACCAATTTGCTAGGAAATTAAAGTCATTATATAGTAAATAACCCCTTTTTTGTATAAAGTAAATATTTTCCAAAAAAAAAAAACATTTTTTTTCATAGAAAGTTACAAGCATTTTAAAACCCTTATTTTGACCATCAAGAAAATAAACCCTTATTTTGGTAAACTAATTCTTTCTTATATAAACCCTAATTTGGTTAAACTGATCTGAAAACTTAGCTACTAAACTTATTTTTTTTTCCCTCTAATTAAACTGATCTGGAGACCTACTAAACTTATTTTTTCCTTTCTTGACTAGTCTTTGATGACATCTCTTTTTTCAGAGTCCTTTCCCTTTGCTCTGGATGATGTTTAACTGACATATGTTTATTAAGGAAGTGTAAAAAATGATGAAAGTCTTGAGCAAATAGGAACTTGACAACATCATATCTTGTGTGTGTGTGTGAGAGAGAGAGAGAGAGTGAGAGAGAGAGAGAGAGAGAGAGAGATCAAACAGCAATGAGGGTAAGAGGGAAGCCGATCTAAGATGTCTGCAAATTCATTTCCTAAATCTTTGTTTGTTGGCTTGTAACATATCCACTAGTGGCTTCTATGTTGCCTTCTTTAAGAACAGATCTTGTAGGTACCAAAGTATGAAACAAAGATTGGATCATAAAAAGATAAATAGTAAAAGTTATGAAATAAAAATAATCTCTTTGAGGAAAAGTAACAAATAAAATATAATAGAGACAACTGATCGAATCTTTGTTCCACAAGAACAAAAAAATTAAGAAAAAAAAACCCTCAAAATAACTTGATTATATACTGTGTCCTTTCTTCTTAAATCTCCTCCAGATCGAAGTCACATTCATTTACGTACTAATTAATATTTCCTCAAACCCTAGAAAGCCTAGTAAATTCTGACCTAATTCCTATTTACCTGCATCAAACACCGGCCATAATCTATGGAAAAAACAACTCCTAAAATTAAATGAAGTTGAAATAATTAACAACAGTCAGATGAAAAGTTAATTATATATACCTGTTGTTCGCATACTCATAAAGGCGGCCACGGCTGGAGAAGACGATAAGAGCAACCTCAGCATCACAGAGAACAGACAACTCATAGGCCTTCTTGAGCAGGCCGTTGCGTCGCTTACAGAAAGTCACCTGTCGATTTGTGGTGTTCTCGATCCGCTTGATCTCGATCTTCCCCTTCCCAAGCTTTCTCTGATCATGTGGAGACATGTCCCCGGAATCATTTTGAAACGACGACATGGCTCGATTGATGCAGCTGAAATCAACCTCACAAGCATCAGAATTTTCCATCAATCCTCCTGATCGAATTATATCTCACCTTAATTAATTAAAACAAGCTAGCTAGATAGCTAAGGAATTGAAGGAATGAACTTAATTGTTTTTTCAGATGGATGGCTTTTTTTATTACTTGAGTTTATTTAAAAGAAATATATAGTGAGTGGGGTTGAGTTGAGGGATGAATCTTTATGTATGTATAATTGAGGAGAGAAACTAATCAAGTTTCAACATTTTCTATCTTTCTTGCTTTTTGAGGGCCTTCCCACAAATCTAAACAGGAAAAATGCAAAAAATGGAAGCTAGGGGGAGGTGGGTAGAAGATGATGAGTTTAAATAAAGTAGATAGTGACCCTAGCTTTGTCCATGATATTAACAAACTCTCCAAATCTTCATCACTTCTCTAAATACCAAATTATTTGTTCATAATTTCGGTATATTAATTGTACTTTTTTATAAGAAAAACAAACATTTCGGTATACACTCTTTGGAAATCACTACTAAGAATTTCTGTGATATGAGCCTTAAATTAACGAAGCTAGAGAGAGAGAGAAAGAGAGAGAGAGACCTTTGAAACTGAAGTGCTCTATGATTGGTGAATGAACTTTGTCCAAATTTACACTCAATCTATAATTCTTACAATTTATAATAGGCAACAGTTTGTGAGTTACAGAAGGACCATTTTTACTCACTTTTTTACCATTATTCCATACGTATGGCTTAGCCCAAAGGGATTGGGTAAGTCATGGATGTCTTAGGTTGCGTCTCAACACCCATACCCTCTTTTTTCAGGTGAGCAATCGGCTCCTCACACCCCATACTAATTCCCCCCCCCCCCCCTCTTTTCTTTCTCTCTCTCTTACATATATATTATAATTAAAAAAATAGGGAAAATATTATGTTATATTATACTAGCTTTTTGAGTAACAAAAAAAAAATTTATGCGACGCTAACGTGACATTTGAGTAAAATAGGGAAAAAAAAGACCATATATGCATGGCCCTAGAGATGTCATCATTAAATTATTAATATTTCGACTTTGTAGCCAAACATGTATATTTTGCTTTTGTTGGTAAACGGTTTTATCCACATATCTTTAGTTTAAACACAAATTAAGCTTTTATTCTAATTTTTCATTAATAGCACTTGTTACTTTTTATTCTAATTTTTCATTAATAGCACTTGTTACTTGTTTTTCTATTCGAAGTAATCTTACTAATCGGTCAATTTTAAACTAATATCAATCAATGCCTTCAGAAAATACGTGATTGTTAGCATTTTAAAATTGTAACATGGGTACGTACTAAACCTGCTCGATCATATGGTAACCAAAATGTCGTTTGAAAAGATAAGTAAACCCTAGCTAAACCCTAATCATATATAGGACGCAGTGTGTATGGAGCTATTAACAGACCTAACGTACATTCATCAAACCATGTCGGAAAATCAATTAATGTTCATTAATTTATTAAATGACTAAGCAAGAATATATATGTTGAGAAAATGGTCTTAAAGATTACCAACAAATATCGTCAACTCCCCAAATACAGCTATACTCTCCAAAGATTTAATTTAGCACACCCTACACTCTAACAAGAACAAAAAATCAAATACTTTGAAACCAAAGCTTGGACTACTTTTACAAGCGTGGAGTTTGCTCCATCTTTTTTCACCCCACTGATATGCGACAAAAACAAAACATTCTCTTCTTTTTATTTTAGTCAAACTTTAAGAGATCGAATAAAGATCTCATTCCTAATTTAATGATAGGTAATTTGTTTCGTTTTATCATACTTTGTTAATTAGTGTTCGTTTATATTACTTTAGAAAATCATTACAACGTATTCTTAGATTGTCTTTTGGGACTTGTTTTGATCGAAATAATGATTTTCACATTATGATAGAATGTTTTGAGGATCCAATTTTGCAGCCTATACTTTTATTTAGTCTTCATTCGTCTTACTACAACACAAAAAACACATTTTTTTTTGAAAATCGACCTGCAATAAAAGACTATTTCTTATGAAATTCGACAGTTGGTAAAAGTTTCATGAGAAAATTATTTTCCACGAATTTTCAACAAAATTCATACATGAGTAATCAGTTGAATATATTCCAAAAACCTTTGCCACATAATTCATCTTCTTTCAAATCCATGAAAATTCCTTCTTTTTAAGGGATTTTTTTGGGAAACAAAAAATCCCTCTTGAATCATGAATATCTTTGTTTCACAATGAATTCATGGGAAGTTATAAAACTTTTGCAACTACTTTTTATGAAATTATTCTCTTTCCAAATTCACGGGAAATCTTCTTTAATAATTATCTTTTCTTTCATATACTCAATTTTGTGGGAAATATGTTAGATAATTATACAACTTTCCAACAAACATTTCACGAATTTCTCTTGTTTCAAATCTTTAAGAAATTCCATAGAAATATCTCAATAATGTTTATCTTTTAATTTGGGTTTGCACTTAATTCAATGGGAAATTCCAGAGAAAATTAATTATACAATTATTTCACAAATTATTCTCATTCCAAATTCGTAAAATAGGTAGAAAATTATCCCACGAAATTCTGGGAGAAATTCGATTTTGATACACAATTTTCTATTAGTCTAGTTTCATTTAAATATACGGGTCTCTTTGGTTAAAAAGAAAAGAATGATAAAGGAATGGAATGGATAAAAGAATAGAATGAAGAAGGTAATAGAATGCGTTATTATCATTTATCATTCGTCGATATGTTTGATTGCTTTGTTGGAATGAAATATGATGTTTGATATAGAGAAATAGACATAAAAATGGAATAAAATAAATTTTAATAAAAAAGCTTAAAGAAAAATATATTAAGTTGTAGTAATTCATTTCATCCCCCGAAGAAATGAGAAAAAACACCCATCTTTCAAAGATGAAATTCCTTAACACAGAGGAAATTGTATTTCGTACGTAATGACTCATTCCATTTCTACATGACTAACAAATATCTTCTAAAAGGGGAATACAACGATGGTTTCCTTTCCGTTTCCCATTCCACCATAACAAACACAACCTATATTTTTCTTATTTCATGATAATTTTTATATAGATATGCAAATGAGGAGACAACAAGACTCAATCTCTAGCTTATCTATTTTGCTTATGTAAAGTTGGCAAGTTTATCTATATGGTTTGCATATAACATGATAAATCATTTATTTTTGTCTTTCCTAATCAAATTCCAAAACGTGCCTTCGATCGATCTCTGTTTTATACTTTCGGTAGTGTTTTTTATATCTTTTCCTTTTTAAATCATTAAAATAATTCTTAGCAAGCAAATCTATCCATTTTATTGTTTAGTTTTTTAAAATGTATTAAGTTATCACACTTTACTTGGTAGGTTTCAGGGGCGGACCTACATAGGCGGCGGTGGTGTCACGGGACACCAGCCAATTTTGTCCGTGTAGTGTAAATTTTGATTTTTCATAGTGTAAATTCCGATTTTTTCGAGATTGTGCTACCACCCATTGCAATGGTGCCACCACCTATTTCAAATCCTGGGTCCGCCCCTGGTAGGTTTAATATATAGCTGAGTACGTACATAATAATAATAAAAGTTTATAACTTAAATACATTTGTAAGAAATAAACCATATTTTATAATCATGGTTGCTTTTCTAATTTATTAATGTATAATCGGCATCAGTCAACCTAGCTAATAGATAGATATATATCAACATGGTAGAATACAGTGGAGTTTTTTTATTAATTTATATTGTGTACATTAATAGTATATTAGTATAACCGGTTAGCTCTATGGCCAGTATTCTTTGCATATATATTTTATTTGTGTTTAGAGTGTGTTCGGCAATAGGCTTACCGGAGATTATAGGGGTTCGGAATTCTGGTTTTTCATAATCTCCAGCTCTCTAACCTCGTTCGGGTACGTGTTAATATCTTGATAGGATTATTAAAAACATAATCCTCAAAAATAAAAGTCTTTACAAGTAGCTTAATTATAGATGACGCTTGAAATTATTAATTAATCAGCCTCAATTCTAGTTCTAGCTCTAGCCCCCCCTAGCTAGCCCTAGCCCCGGCCCAACTCTTGCTTTGACTAGTTTCATCAAACACACCCTTAATAAAGAAACACGAAAAATTGTACAATCTAAAATGATATTTGAGTCACATGCTCTTTTTCACTATTTTGTTCCTGGTTACCCTCTATTCCTCTACACCCTCTCTCTTAACTCTCTTAATTTTTATCCTATATATCTTAATACGCTTAACATCATGAAACCTTTCATTCATTTTTATTTAATATCATTGTGCATGTCATCAGCTTATATCGAGTGATGTCATAAGTACATTTTAATTGCACGAAGAGCTACATGCCTACATATTACAGATTACATGTTTATAACATGACTATGTTAATTATTCGTGTATTATATAGATTGATTTAGAAAAATGACGAACTTTGATTAAGTATTTATAAAAATATCAAATAACCATATGATTCAAAAGAAATAATAAATAAAAAGGTACAGGCATAAATCACAAATTTGAAATACCTCTTTCTATACAACAATAGAAATTACTACATTTATCATTATTGTCTAAAATTAATAACTTTAATCACTATCGACTTTATTATACAACATACAATTGATCATGGGTGATCAAATAGAGGCGGTTTCAACTTTCAAAAATATATAATCATGTAGTTATAAAATGTTTCTGATCAACCCAACCTATTTTACTATAAACCAAACTTAACCTGTTAAGAAACGTGATGCAACGTGCACTTTGCTACATCTCATATATATTTCATATCATTGTTGTTTGAGTTTGCCAAAGATACCAATGTGGATTATATATCAGCATGTGAATTATCCTAGAAAAATAGTTTTAACAATAATAGCTCTAGCCCAAGCCCCTATTCCAACTCTAGCTTTGACTAGTTTCATCAAACACACCCTTAATAAAAAGACACGAGAAATTGTACAATCTAACATGATATTTGAGTCAAGTGGTCTTTTTCACTATTTTTTCATGGTCACCCTCTATATCTCTACACCCTCTCTATGAACTCTCTTAGTTTTTATCCTATCTTATTACGCTTAATTCAATTTATAAAATCATGAAACCTTTCATTCATTTTTATTTAATTAGTATCATTAATTGTGCATCTCGTCAGTTTATATCGAGTGATTTCATAAGTACATATTAATTGCACGAAGAGCTACATGTTACGGATTACAACACTATGTTAGTTATTCGTGTATTATACAAATTGATTTAGAAAAATGACAAACATTAATTAAGTCTTTTAAAAATATCAAATAACCATATATAAGATTCAAAAGAAATAATAAATAAAAAGGTATAGTCATAAATCACCAATTTGAAATGCCTCTTTCTATGCAACAGTGGAAATTACTACATTTACTATTATTGTCTAAAATTAATAACTTTAACCACTATCGACTTTTAACTTTACGTGATACAACATACAATTGATCATGGGTGATCAAATAGAAGCAGTTTCAACTTTCAATAATATATAATGTTGTTATAAAATGTTTCTGATCAACCCGACCTGTTTTACTATAAACCAAACTTAACCTGTTAAGAAACGTGATGCAACAAACACTTTGCTACCTCTCATGTATATTTCATATCATTGTTGTTTGAGTTTGCCAAAGATACCAATTGGATTATAGCTCTCTTTCCTCGATCTTGTCATATAATATCAAAATGTCAAAGGTATTAAAATCCGGGAATTAGTTAGAAATCTTCTATTATAAATAAAAGATTAATTTGATAAAATTTATTAGATGATCTGAATCATTCATTTGAAAAAATGTTTAATCTTGACTATTCATTCACTTAAAATCAAAAAATCAATTTTGACTTTTTAGAGTCAAAATTATTA
>JAUEJL010070984.1:0-16601 GCA_032274825.1 Drosophyllum lusitanicum | reverse complement strand
ACAACTTCAAGATTTCAAGTTAGCTTTTCTTGTTCTTGGTTTTCTTCACTTCAAAGAAACACACACTTACACACTCAAGATATGAGAAAATGAGGAGGTGACTTTCCTTCAAGTTTATCCATATACACGTATGCACCTATTCACATGAGGTGTTTACTCTTAAATATCTCATTTCTAATTACGCATACACACATATACACATACACGCATACTTACATGCACACATACATACATATTTATTTAATTATCATGAATATCAACTAATCAATATAATCACATAATTATATTATTAAACACACATAAACACATACCGTTAACCCGCTAACTACTAGCCCGGTTTTACGGCTGTTACACAAAATCACTACCAAAAATCTTTTCTCTTTTAATCTTCCTTCTCTCTATAAAACCACTCCCTTTTTTTACCAAACAAAAAAAAATGTCATCAGACTCTATTTCTTCTACTTCATTAGCTTCCGACGAGAAACCAAACATGCAATATAAAATGATATATGATATGTTTGCGCGAGCAGCTTTATATATCAAAAATCCTATTGATGAAGCGGGAACGTCAAGTGGTCCATAAAAAACAAGAAAGACGGTGAATAGGCAGCGTGACGAGCACATCTCCGGCTCATGAAGGACTACTTTGAAGAGGATTGTGTTTTCGATGAAGGTTCGTTTATGAGACGATTTCAGATGTCCAAATACTTATTTTTGCGGATCGTGGATGACTTGCAAATTACAAACCCTTATTTTACACAAAAATGGGATGCAATGGGGCGGAAGGGTTTTACTCCATTACAGAAGTGTACATCTGCAATACGTCAATTAATTTACGGAACCTCACCCGACGGGCTTGACAAGTACTTACATATGTCAGAGCGCATCTCATATGAAGTGTTGCAAAATTTTTGTAAATGGGTGATTAAAATTTATGGCAAGGAGTATTTATGGCGACCTACCCTTTTCGACATCAGCAATTATACGCTCATCACGAGTCCAAGCATGGATTCTTGGGGATGTTAGGAAGTATCGACTGCACTCATTGGGCTTGGTTTAATTGTCCGATAACATGGCGTGGACAATATATGTGGGGTGATCACGAGCATCCAATACTTATGCTCGAAGCGGTCGCATCTCAAGATTTATGGATTTGGCACACGTTTTTTAGAGTCGCCGGTTCGAACAACGATATCAACGTTCTTAATCAAGCTCTGATATTCAGCGACGTATTAAGTAGCAAAGCTCCCGTGTGTCCTTTTGTAGCGAACGGGATTACATACAAATATGGCTATTATCTTGTGGATGGAATATATCCAGAATGGACGACATTTGTCAAATCACTTCAATATCCACAAGATGAGAAGCGTAAAAAATTCAAAAAATCTCAAGAGTCGGCAACGAAGGATGGTAAAAGAGCATTTGGTGTTCTTAAAGCGCGTTGCCAAATATTGCAAAATTTTGCACGACCGTGGTCTTCGAAAAAAATACGCAATATCATGTACGCGTGTGTTACATAACATTATATTACAAGACAAGAATCAAGCGATTTGTACGTTTGATGAATCTGATCTACCACCGTCCCCGGAGCATTATCCAGATATGGCCAAAATTTCAAACACAACTCTTCATAAATACATTGTCTCAAAACGCATAATAATCTAGTTACGATTTAGTTGAGCATATAAGCACTCTAGTATCCGACGACGAGGAAGACAAATAAATTCTTAGTCTTTTTTTATATATTTATTAGTTTAATGCAATCTTATATTGCTTTATGTAATGTTTAATTAAATATAAAATTAGTGGTTATTTAATTTTTGATTGTTTACGTTTTATTATTTTTATTTATTTCGTAATTTAATTAATGTTTATTAAATAAATTAAATTTAGTATTTACAAAATAAATTAAAAAAAGTTTAAAGCGTGTGAAACGTGGATAGTACTGGTGTTTAAGCATAGCTGAAACATATGGTTGGTTATACTGATGTGACGTGAAACATGAGATGCTTCACTACGCCCTTAGTGGTCATAGTTGAAGCTACAATTAGTAACACCAAAGAATGTGAAGAGTCTAAATATATTTTTTTTATATGATCTTGTCTTGGCTCTTGTGACATAACCTTTTTTTGCAAATGAAAGTTAACATGTTTCCACTTTACTTTGATTAAATTTAGTATGCTTTATAAAAAGTTTTTGTTATTTATTGAATTTTGAAGAAATAAAAAAATTAGGAGTTACATAGGACCCCGGCCACATAATTAATCAAAACCTAACACGACAAAAAACAAAATCTTCAAACAAAAACAAGTATGCAAACTCAAATTGAGACGAGCCATAAAAGTCATATAAGAAACAAGTTATATCCAAATTTTACACCACGAATCTCAATTAGAAGTCTTCAAAACTGAGTTAATGGTTACACATACATACTCAAAAACTTGGATATAACTTGTTTCAGTGGTGTATGTATGTGTAACCATTAACTGAGTTAATGGCCACATAAAGAACTTGTTACACATACATACTCAAAACTCTACCCCCTCATGCAAACCATTAACTGAAACCCGTTAAAGAAAAGAAAACAACAACTAAGGATAGAAAAGTGAGGTCATGTATGGTGCAAACATGGGGTCATGTACAATGGTGATAACGATGATTGGGGAGTGGTGGTGGGTTTTTAGTAGTGGTGATGGCTATAAAGTATGAGTGCGGTGGCAATACAACTTTGAGAATATTAAGTTTGCTAAGCTTAGAATTTTCATTTGCTATCATAAGTATAGGTATTATAAACTATATTTAATACGCAATATAAGATTTAATAAAACTAAAGAGTAAGAAATTTGAACTAGATAAAACGTCAAATTAAGTTTAAACTTTAACTATCTAAAATCAAAATTAAGTTTTTAATTTTAGTTAAATGAATGATTATAATTTAATTTTGATTAAATAAAAAACTATAACTCTCTAATTTAACTAATTAAAGTTGATCTTTTATTTAGATTAAAAAAAGGGTATGACGGTCCATCCAATATTATACAGCTTGCCAACCCATTTATGTATCAAGTCTGGTTTATTTATTTATGAGATGTATATTCTTATACTTAGATTATTAAGACATGTGAAAATCAGAAAAAAAAAAGATAAAAAAAGATAATTAATAAGACATGTGAAAATCAGAAAAAAAAAAGATAAAAAAATATAATTAATAAATCTATGTTATTATTCAGTAAGTAGATGATGGAGCAGAAGAAACAATACCACGTAATATAATTTTTCTTAATTTATTCATTTTAAAAAAATCTACGTTTAGATAAAGATAGGTTGGCCCGCCCGTTGTCGTTCCTGTTGCTTCTTGCCTCCCCTAGCCGCCGATTTAAAACAAAGTAACGAAACCCTAATTCCCCCTCTTTCTCTCACCATTTATGTGCATATAAATATTCGTTTCAAATCTTCAGATCTCTTCTAGGCGTTACCGCTTTCAAATTCCATAAATTAGGTCTGGAAAACCCCCCATTTCGTTTCAAATTCGCTGAGGAACACGATAAGTTTATTTCATAGCAAACTTTTCAAGTCTGTATGTGTATATTTAGAATTAGGTTTCTTTGTACGATTTGAGATGGACAGATTTGCTGCGATTGGAAAGTCGGTCTCGGAGTTTGTGAATTGGGAAGAAGTTTTTTCTACAAACTCTAAAGGGAGAAAAGAGGTACGATACTTTTTGAAACGCCGGGATGGGACTTCCGATTTGGCAGTTGTTGGAAAAGAGAAGACTTCAGGGCATACGAAGACGTCGTCGTCTTCTTCATATCGGTTTCGATACGCAATTCGTGACGAATCGCTTTTTCCGTCGTTAAATTTACCTTTTGAGCTTCCGTCCAAGCCCAGATCTCGACGGGAGGTTATCGATTGGTTAAGCGGTATTGTTACGGGTACGTAATTGTTTACGTCAATTGTGTTTATTCATTTATTTTCTATCTCTCTTGTAAGTTTTGTGCGCGCGCGCTAAATATGAAGGTTTCTATGTTTTAATTTGATGTGTCTTTGGTTTGGTGTGGCAGTTTATGTTATTTCAAAATTTCTATACATCTTTTAGGTTCTTTTTGTTTTTGTTTTTAATGGAATTTGGTTGGCTTAGAACTCATAGTTGCTGTTAGCAGTGATATCTAGGATTGTTTTCTCCCCAGTTCCCGTCGATATCTCGTTTCAACCTCTTGGGGAATTTGTTTTCTTGTGCCTCGTATTCGAAGAATTCTTTAATAGTGCTCTATTAGAGCCCCCTTTTCTTCTTGTCGGTGTCTGTTCCTAGCCCAATTGGGAATCCTTTTAGCGGATTAGAAATCTTTGAATTAAAAAGGAGTAAATTTCCAGCTTCGAATGAATAATTATACTGAAACTACAGTCGTCTATGACATAGGTTTAAGTGCAGAGCCTCAGAATCTAATGAGGAGCGAGATCTGCATATTATTTACAATTTTCTGTCTCTCTTTTGTTGGGAAGAAAATTACGTAACACTTGATTTTTATACTTTTATTGATTACACAAACTCTTGATGGTCAATGTTCTCTTAATATGATTTTTTACTTCGTTTCACTTTTGCAACTCATGGGATGGAATATGAACCTGCCAGTCAGGGGTCTCTCAAGCTCTACAAGTTTTCAGGTGGGTTTCACTCTGCGTGGAAACAAGTAGAAATCAAGTTTGTATTTTAGAGTGTATATTCATGACTATGTATAACAGAATGGTTAAGTGGCTATGTTCTATATCTGAACTGGAACTCACTTGTTAACCTGTTACCCAATGGCATCTGCGTGTTTTTTTGTCCCTTAGAGTTTCAGGAGTTTTTTTAAAGGTCTAATATTTTTAAAATAGGCTTTTTACCTTCTTCTTTTCTTTAGGTTCTAGTCCAAGTTGGCTGTTCATCATCATTCCAAGATCGTTATTTGTATTTACATGAATAGCATGTTGCCTAATTGTATATCATTGTGAATTTAATAAACCAATGTCCAGGGTAATTGTTCCTCCATTCAAATCTCTGTGATGCTTGTTATCTGTATATTCACCTCTAGTGAGTCACTGCCTCAATGTTGTGTTTTTTCCATGGAAAACTGATGATCATCTGGGCTGCAGGAAATATTAAATCAGATTCCAAGAGCTGGTTGAGAGCCTCGGAATCCTGAGTCCTGATTACTAGGTCAAGATCTACTATGTTCTCTCTTCGTCAACTTATTGTTTGTCTTGACTTATTTTCGGAGCCTTCCAATTTGATAACTTTTTATGCCCAATTATACCCAAGCTATATTAGTTTTGAACATACAATGCATTTACATTATCCTTTTAGTGTTGTGACTTGTGATATTTTGGAGTTTAGTGCTGTCATTGCAAATTTAGTTCTAGTAGCATGTCTGGTCATTGACTTTTTTTATATACATCCTATTTACTAATAATTTGTTTTCTTTTTGGTTTTAGATGGCTCTGTTTCAGGGTCACGCCAACCTGTGAATGGTTATTTGGGAGTAGGAGATACCGTGAGGCTGGAGTTAGAAAGTTTTGAGGTATCACCTCCATTTTTAATGTTCATATTCTTTTTTTTTTGGGTTTTAAGTTGTAGCTCACTTATGAGGTGTCATTTTGTCAGGATGCCCATTTGCATAAGATGAGCCTGCATACTACAGAGTTTATATGGGTTGGCTCTGCTTGGAATTGCAGTAAAAAGAGGAAGCGCTATGGAGCTTATACCCGTAGGGGTGTTAGAATCTCGGTGAGCACTCTTCTTATGAATTGTCAACCTGATTTTCTTTTAAATAAAAATATTATCTCAAACAGTTCATATGGGCCGAACTGATCATTTATTACCATAATAATGAACACTACAAATTTTTTATCAAAAATCTCACAAGATGGATAGAAAGAACTTTTTTGGTTCATGTTTGATGGTATGGTTTGTTATATCTCCAGGTTCAAGATTTTGTGTATGTGTTAGCAGAAGGTGGCAGAAGGCTTGTTGCTTATTTAAATGATTTATACGAGGATTCAAGAGGGAAAAAAATGGCAGTGGTACGATGGTTTCACAAAGTTGACGAGGTTGGTCTTGATTTGCCTCATACGTATAATAATGAAAAAGAGGTTTTCTTTTCACATTGTATTCAAGATATTAGCATCGAGTGCATAGATGGACTAGCAACTGTTCTCAGCCCTCAACACTATTATAAATTTCTCAAAACGGATGTTCTGGTTCACACAAACCTGGACCCATTTGTATGCCAAAACCAAATCGATAATGAAGTCATCAAGCCATTTGACATAACTCAAGTCAAAGGTTACTGGAACCAATACATACATAGATCCATTTCTACTTTTGGTAGCAGACCCAAGAAGAGACTTAGGAGATTGGTTGATGGTGAATCTAATTCCAACAATAGGCTTTTAGCAGAACATTTTGGAAATGAGTTCACAATCAGTTCTGAAATTGAAGTTCTATCACAAGACAGTGGGATTAGAGGTCTCTGGTTTAGAGCTGTGGTTATCAAAAAGCATAAGGATAAGCTTAAAGTGAGGTATCAAGATCTCATGGATGCAAGAAATGAATCTGTAAATCTAGAGGTGAGGATTGCTGTATATGATGATGATTCTATAAACACATGTACATTATTTTGTTTATAATTTAATTAACTTTTGAGTATTTCATAGGAATGGATTTTGTCAAACAGAGTTGCTGTTGCTGATGAATTGGGCATTCGGCACAGTGGAAGGATGACTATTAGGCCAAACCGATCGAACAAGAATGATGTTTGCTCCGTTGAAGTTGGTTGCATTGTGGATGCATGGTTGCATGATGGTTGGTGGGAAGGGATCGTGGTTCACAAAGAATCTGATTGTAGAGTTCATGTTTATTTTCCAGGTTTGTGAATAATTTTCAAACACTTGTTATATTTATCTACGAACAATAGCCTGAAAAGCGTGTTTGCTAAAACATTTGCTTTTATGAACTTTGTTTCAGGTGAAAAACAACAATCGATTTTCAGTTGCAAGGATTTGAGATATTCTCAAGAATGGTTGGGAGATGAGTGGAAAGAAATGGAAGACAGGCCAGATGTAGCGGTTTCAATTTATTGTGCCACTGAAACTAATTCACAAACTGCTAAATCGAATGATAATTTGTCCAGTGATCTAAGCTCAGAAAATACTGAAGTGGCTGAACATCATAATTCTAAGGAGGATTTACTTTCACATTTGAAGTGGAGTTGGTCAACGAAGAAACGACGTATGGGGAACGATAACAATATAGAATCCGCAGCAGTAGTGAGAACAAGAAAACGTGACCGTATTTTGATGCCTGTTTCTATCAAAGTTAAACACGAGAGCTGCAAGTTCGTATGTTCTCCAGTTGCCTCACCGTTAAGAAACTTGGTTATGTCGAGATGAAAGTATTGCATCTGCTCGATGTTTTTATTTTTCTTTGAATTTTGTATATTTTGGTAGTTAGTCAAATTCGTGCTGTTCTTTGTAATTCCGAGGATGTAGTTTTTAGCTTCTAATTGTAGAGAGTGACCCAAAAATGGCAAGTCGAGCATTTAGACTAACTTTGTAAGAAATGTAGGGTACTTTTACAATATATCTGTATGCTTGTAAAATTCAATATTACGTACTTATTCTAAATAAATTAAAGAACATAATTTCTAATTTAATTCACAAGTAATAGAATATCGTAAGATAAAAAATTATCTACCAAAGTTATCTCTTTCATCATCATCAACCTCCCTAAAAATCCCAACCAACACGATGGAAGTCGATGAAAATCTGTATACTGGACTTTGCTACTCACCATAAACTTTCTGACGTACTCACCACACCAAAACCTCTTCTTTAACACCCCTCACCGTGCCTCGCCGCCCTCCGCCTGATCCCTCCCTCGCCCGCCTCTGCGCCGCCGAGCCATGGCGGTTCTCTACAATTGAAAAATCAAGAATCTTGAACGGGGTGAAAGAAGAATCCGAGGGTTGATGTGTGTGTGCTTGGATGGGTATATAAATGAGAATCTATGGTTGGAATGGATTGAAACTGGAAGCGGATGAAACAGGGTATGGTTTGTAGTTTAGTCACGAGCTTGAATGTGAGAGTTTCTTGATAAAAGCTAAATTGATGAATGAAGATTTGCTTAATATAAATGGAATTAGGTTTCTTGGTCTCAAAATTCACCATTTAAGATCAGGGAAGCAACCGAAATCAAGTAAGCATAAGAAATTCTTTGAATATCGTCACGATGATAATTTCTGATCCTACAATATTCTATTATTAATAATGATTAATTAGTGATAAATATGGAAGAAGGATATTTTGGGATTTTACTTGTAAAATAAACAAGGAATTATGTTATATAATTCTTAAATGATTTAGTTATTATTAAATTAAGTTTAAGGATATATTTGAGACTTTATAGAGTTTAGGAGGATATATACGTTATATTGATTTTGGGGAGAGTTCAAATGAGAATCGTTTTTCGTATAAGAACTGCGAAAAACCAATTTTGATCTTTGATTAAAATTAATCAATAGTTAATAATTTTTGGCCTCTCATTAATGACCCATTAATACCCTTCATTAATTGTGTTACAAATAGCTTTTGTATGAAAAACAGTTCTCGATGAAACTTTTTTCTATTAATTTTTCCACCAATGATATATACGTAATTAAGAAAATTTGTAAGGATACATCATACATGTGAATTTTTTTATTACAATTAGGAATTAGTAGCGGAAATGTTTATGTATGATATTACTTAATATGGTTTGGTTGTATTAAGAAATGGCGTTGGATATGAAGTAAAAAGTTATTTGCAGGAATTGCGGAGGTTGCCTATTCTATTTTTCACCCTCACCCTTAATTTTGCTCTATCCCGTCAATTTTGAAAATTTCCTAGTTGTTTCTTTTTGACCACTCTCTCTACATATAAAAATAAAAATAATTTTTTAGACGAAACTAACGTATTACAAAAGCATTTGCTACATTTTTGACATGATGTTGACAAACTAATAAATACTCTTCAACTCATTTCTTACCTAAGACAAATAATGCTGAACAATTGATCCAACAAACAAAAATTATGTGCCGTCTGTACAGATAAATAAATAAATTATATAGAGAGAGAGGTACAAGCGAAAACTACTTTTCGTACGAGAATCATGAGAACTATTTCTGACCAATCTTTTAATTTTCTGTATTTTTTTATTTATTTTGAAGAGAGAAAGGTAATATGAACATTTTTACATTACCCTCGCTTTTTAAAAACTAATATATTTATCAAACGAAAATGTGTTAAACTAATAAAATTTTACCAAATTAACAAGAAAATTATGCCTTTTAATTTGAGACCGATCTTGCTATATTTTTTTCAGAAAAAAATTCGCGTTTGCTGGGGTTTTTTAACACAGCTCTCGACATATGCACATGTACATATTACATCTGTGCTGAAAAAACTGGGTGAATTTGTGCATATACACACATGCATATATTTACACATATGCATATGTCGACCTGTACGGAAAAAACCCAGAAACACATAAAAAAACTTTGAAAAAATATAGCAAGATCAGTCTCAATTTAAAGAGCATCATTTTTTCATTAATTTGGTATAATTTTCGTAATTTAACAACTTTCCATTTGATGAATATATTAGTTTAAAAAAGTGGGATAATGTAAAAATGTCCAAATTACCCTTAATTAATTAAGAATAAGTTTGATTAGTTTAAAGTTATCCGTTAACAACTATTTAATCTTGACGCTCCATCTTTTTTATTAATGACTATAATTAGTTCTCACAGTTATAATAATCTAAATAAATATGAGAATGAGAGACTATATTCTAACTCTCCGTCTATAATTAATCTACGAATCGGATTAAATGAGATTTATATATGACTAAGGGTACAATAGTCCATATGTTACAATATCAATAATACTAGAACCTCTCCAGTCTCCACTCACGAGATTCATGTCTTCAATTTACTTTCTGAGCGGTAGCCGGAAAGTAAACCACAACCGCCTCCAGACAACACCACCACTGCCTCTCCGACAGCAACACCACCACCGCCCAAGTTCTTCTCATCACCGCCACTAAGTACACCGACCAGCGCCACCAATTCAACCATCCTCCCATTTTCTCTATATCCCATTGACGTGAATATCGCCGTTCAACACTAATATGAATAGATCCGCCGTTTCACCACAATTTCTCCATTTCAGATCTGAATCGCTAACTCAGATCTGCCACCGTACATCATAGATCTGCCGCCGCCACCATTTATGCATCTTAGATCCGCCACCGCACTTCGAAATCGCCGATGACTCTAGATCTCAGACACTTTTCTCTCTAATATTTCTGTTTTCTTTACATTTGCTACTCAGACAACCATTACCCGGTTACAACCACTGTTTGCCGACGTGAATATCTAGACTAATACAGGTTTGGCTTAGGGTTTTTAGTGATGATGGTGATACGGTGGTTTCGGTGGAGAACGAAGGGGGTGGTGGCGGAGTAAGGATGGTGTGAACCGTGTGATGATGGTAGGCGGTGGTGGTGAATGGGGTTGTTGAATGTTGATTGTTGTGGAGTAATAACGGGGTAAAGGGTTGTGATGTGAAGGTGCTTGGTGGTGGTTGTATGGAGCTAAGGTGGTCTGGGGAGAAAGATTGAGGACATGGAATGATGATGAGTAGCTATCAATAATTTTAAAATAATTTTGACATTTTAGATCTGAAATGGTATCGTTTTAGACATGAAGTGGCATCGTTTTAGATATGCAAATATGCAATGGTATCATTTCAGATATGAAATATTACATATTATTTCGTATGGGTTTTTCTTTATTAAGTGGTATTGTTTCAGATCTGAAATAGTATCGTTTTATATATGAAATGATGTCGTTTCAAAAATGAAATATTACATATTATTTCGTATGGGTTTTTCTTTATTATATGGTATGCTTCAGATCTGAAATATTATAAATCATGTTAATGAGCGGTATTGCGCTTGTTTGTACACCTTTTAGTTTAACTAAAATCAGCTATGTATGTAAAGTACCTTGTTTTATTGAAACCTCGGGTTAAATAATAAACTAAATTTGTAGTAATTTCATGTATGAAATAATACTTGTTAATAAGTTTTCAGACATGAAATAGTGGTTTCTATAATAAAAAAAATCTTAACATTTTCAGATAACTATATAAAACCCAGGAAACTTATAAATTTAAAAGAAAATGAAAATATCAAAATTAAAAATAACCGGGAAAGGGGAGAGTGAAACGGTTGTCATTCATATTTAAAACATTTTACTTTTCCTATTCTACATTTCTGCCCCCTTAATCAACAAATATACATCCGTCATTTTATTTTTAATCTCATAAATTACAAATTGTCATCTTAATTTTCAGCCTTTAATTTTGTTGATCTAAAGGTTCATACTTAGTCTCTCATTCTTACATTTACTTATATTTTTCCAATAACTTTCCAATATATATATCTACACACATACATTATATACACACAAGTTTACTACCCGTGCTTTGCATGATTAGTGATATTTTATTGTTTATTTTATATGTTAAATATACGATATTATTCATAAGTAAATATTTAAAATATAAGTTATTGTAAAGTCTTCAATTTTAATTTAGTTGAATATAAATTTACGTATTACTAAAAGAAGATTATTACTTATTTCATTATATATTAACGTTTATATTATTTCTCGTTTAGGATTAAAATTTAAAGTTATATTAAAATATATAAAGTTACATTAAAGATTCTTATCTTTTTTGTATGTGATAATTTAAATATATAAAGATTTACGTTTCTTGTTACACTTAATATATATCATGATAGCTAATTAAAAGTTTTAATTAAAAACTATTTTGAAATTATTAAAATTGCGTGTGGAATAATTTTTTATTACGTCTTTTACACTCTTATAATGTATTTTAGGGCAAATTACATGAAAATGTAATTGATTTTGTCTTAGTTACCATTGTATACAACCAACTTTAAAATTTTAAAAATAATATAATTAACTTTCATAATCCTCTAATTGTATCAAACATCTTTTTTATATGTCTGTTGTTTAGTTACCATTGTATACAAAGAACTTTGCTACAACAAATTGCATACAATGTTAAGGATTATGAAAGTTGGTTGTATTATTTTTAAGAAAATAAAGTTGGTTGTATACATTGGTAACTAAGATACAGTTTATTGTGTTTTAATGCAATTTGCCCTTTATTTTATAAAAAGATAATGATCAACATTTTAAATATCAGTTTGGATAATTACCAACTCTATTTATTATAATTAATTAATGATTTTACTAATTAACTAAGAATATTTTAATATTTTAAAAATCACACATGACATCTTAGGAGGATGATACGTGAGATATATATAGCAGAATGTTTTGAGAACCAGTTTTATTACGAGTATCGCGAGAACAGTTTGTAGCCTTTGATCGTAATTAATCAAATGTTAATATTAATTGTAGCAAACATGTAACTAATTAAGAATACAACCGTCATTTCCACTTTCCAAAAATATTGAAGTGGTATGTTAGGCAAATTGCCTAAATAAAGGGGGGGATCACTTACCCCCACTTTCTTAAAACTAAAATATCAACAAACGCAAAGGTATTATTAAAATACTAAAATTACACCAAATTAACTAGAAAAATATGCTCTTTAATATGACATCCATATTGTTATACATTTTCAAAGAATTTTTTTTTGTTTTTCTGGGGTTTTTTCTAGCACATCATGAGATGTGCACACATAATACTTTATTTTTTCAAGCACAAGTGCATATGTGCACCACTTGTTCATACTGCATAGGTGAGTCTGGATGCATATATGCACCGTGCACGTGTGTATTTCGTGCAGATATACATATGCACGTATAAACGTACCACTCGCTTTTTTTCCAAAGAAAATAAATTGGTTTTTGTTGGGTTTTTTATCCAACACAACATCAGATATGTGTACATGTGCACATACAATTCGCTTTTTTCCCAGCACAATTACGAATAGGTGCACATGTGCATACAATAATTTTTTCAGCACATAGAGTAAAGTCACATATGCATGGTGCATATGTGCACAACCTGTTCATACTACTAGGTTTTGTTTTAGCACATGTGAGTCTGGGTGTATATATGCACCGTGCACGTATGAATCTCGTGCATATATGCATATGCACATGTACGCCTAGATGTATGTGTGCACGACTGCACATGCAACTCAAAGTTGGTTTAGTCAAACTCATTGCCAACTGAAAAAATTCCAACAAAAAGAATCTGTGGGGTATAAGTACTTAATATATAACTCAAATTTTTTTAACAAAAATATAAATGATTATGATTAATAAATAGAGAAGAAAGTAAAGAAAAAAAATAATACAAAAAATTTAATTCTTACTATCTACAGAAAAAGGAAAAAGAAAACAAAAAAAAGCAGCACCGTAATTTTAAAAAAAATTCACAAAGTTTAAGAAAGTGAAATCAAAATTGCGCCGTAATAATCAACAAAAATCATGGGACGTATTTTATTTTTATAATTCTAATTATGCCTTTTTTATTTAATTTAATTAATTAAAACAAGATAATAATTGATTTGTCCTCGTTAGTTCTAGCGGTTTTTATAATAAAATTGGTTCACAAATAATATTTTTTTTTCTCTCTCTCTCTATATATATATTTAATTTGAGATGTATGAAGATTAATATTTCAAGCTTTTGGGTATGTTCGGTATGGAGTTTATTGGAGCTGGTAGCCTTTTGTTTTAAAAGAAAAAAATACAAGTCATGTTTGGATGAAAAGCCTAAAGCTTTTTTTTAAATAAAAAAGCTCTGAAACAAAAAGCTTCTTGAAGTAGCTTTTAAAACTAGCTGAAAGCTTTTTATATATCAAATTACCTAAATACCCTCTTTAATTGTTTTATAAGTCCTTCAATTTTTATAATTTGTCTTTTTTTGTCATTTTACACTATTAAGCTCCAACTATTAGCTAATTTGTCGAACACATATATAACTAAAATAAACAGCTTTCAGCTACCAGCTATTTCCGTCAAACATACCCATAGATGATTTAAATTTGAAGGAAAAAAAGAAACTTTGAAGTTAATACTTGAATTGATATACATACATACATATATAGTTTTTCATGTCTTAAGATCAGAATGAGAGCATCTTCATAGCAAAAGTGAAGTCACAGAAAGAAAGAAATGTCTTTTTTTTTAAAATCGGAGATGATATGTAAATAACAAGAATTTGTTATTGAAATTCATATTCAAGCTCAGAGTTGATGTAGTGGACTGGGGACTTTTGGTTTCTAGTGTTGATTTGTAATTATATATATATTTTCTACGTGTTTCTGAGACTTAAAATATTTTATGTCTTAAAAAAAAGATTTCTCGCGGAAAAGTAATTTGCCATTCAAGATATTTACACCAAGTGATGATTGAACTCAAATCTATTCTAAAACTTTTCAATCATCTTACTAGTGAACTATCTTAAGATAATTAGATGAAGCTTAATTAATTTCTTTATCAAACATAATTCTGAAAAATATTTCCGTAAAATGAAAGCAAGACATGTTATGGGATAGAATTTTATGGCTATTTATTTTTGTTAGTTGCCACGAATTACTTGGCATTTGCTTCTGTCATTGCTTTTGGTTTTATGACCATTAAATCTCATTACCTGTTTTTTAAAAAAGAAAGCTACCTTATAAATATTTTTTTACAAAAAGCTACCTTATAAATATGTTCGAATTCATGTATTCTCTATACTTTTGGTCCCACTAGCAAGCAACAAAAATTGTTTTAGATTACCTCATTGTTATAAAATTTTACTTTAAATCCTTTAACTTTATCAAATTATAAAAATAGTTATTGTGCTTTTCACTTTATTTCGATTTTGGTTTTTTATACCAACTTCAGTTAAATTTAACCGTTAGGCAAAGGGCATTTTAACTGTAACACCCCAATTTTTTTTATAAATCAAAGTATAAAATAAATCATATCAATTCCAATCATAAGATTATCCATTAATTACATCAGTTATTGCAGCATAAAATCGTTCATTAAATCGACATTAAAAGTAATGTGTATAGTAAAACACTTCATGTATTATAAACATCTAAACTATTTTAGCTGAAGGCTTTTCATTATGAGTTGTTTTCATTTTCCTGGAGTCTTGCCCTAGTCATTTCCTGAAAAGAGTGAGAATAACAACAATTAACATAAAGTTTAGCGAGCACACTACTTAAACACTATCCTAGGTATGTTTACATCATTTTCGTATAAGATAAACACATAAGCTACTCATTATACATGACATACCCGCTACCGAAGTAGTCGGTCGTATCGTACCTATCCGCTTTAGACAGTCATATTATACCTGTTACCGTAGTAAACGGTCCAAACATTACCAATACCTTAGTAATTGGTCTCATCAAATCATACATGTATCATTGACATTACTTACATGGATCATACTTACACAATAACATACATGGTCATTACTAGCATAGAGTGTAAGTTAGAGTACTAACCTCCTTGCAGTTTAAGTGAAAGCAGTGACAATTCAGTAAGTATCCAGAGGTATGCGTCTACCGGTAATTACCTACATATAAGGTTACCATAGTATCAGTCATCTATTAGGGTCACAACCCTATCTATACTTGACACTTGGTGATTCTAATGTCATCTTAACTTTGTGATCCACACATTTAAACCACTTTGCGATTATGTACCCTATAACATTTTATGATTCGGTGCTCATTGGCATTTTACAATTCAGTGCTCTTTTGCGTTTTACGATTCGATGCCCATTTTATTTTACGATCCATCCTTAATTCAATTTACGATTAAGCCTTAGTCTAATTTATGATCAACCCCTAATTCACGATTACCTCCAATTTACTATTAGCTATCACTCATTTATTTGTATATACGAAACACAATTCACGATTGTACCTAAGGTATTCATGATTTCACACTCAAATCTTGATTTGCGATTCAAATCAAAATTAAGTTTACGATTATGATTTATATGTTTAAGCGTGATTTGCAATTTGACTTAAGATTAGTTTACGATTCATTCATTCGAATCTGATTTGAAATTATATTCTAGTCGTGAATTGCGATTGTGCTACAATCGTGATTTGCAATTCACCCCTAGATCCAATTTGCGATTCACCCCTAGATCCGATTGTTGCGATTCATTGATTACCTCCAATTCGTGATATTGTGTTATGTACATACCTAGTGTGGTGTGTAAGTTGTGTGTTCGCTAAGCTTTAAGCTTACTATTAATTATTGTTTTATATTTTTTCAGGATTTGACAGCGGAAAGGCTCCAGCAGAGTGAAGGTGGCTCATCCTTTACTAAACGTTTCCGTTGTTTACCATAAATTTTCATAATTGAATATTTGAAACATTATTTGTAATTACTTACCTTTTTTAAATTTTGGGATACTGTATATGACATGTGTTAGTCCCAGATTGAGTACGCAACAACAAATGTTTGTAGAAGGGGGGGTTGAATACAAACTTTAGCTTTTAA